>JABUQX010067990.1:0-22500 GCA_015478945.1 Trachelipus rathkii
GCTGAGGGAACAGCTCATGAGCTCCTTATTCCTACTTCATTAGCTTTGGCATCTCTAATAGATCGAGTCCATCACAACCCTTCTTATTAGCCATTAACTAGGGTTGTTACTTCCACCTTCGCTTTCCTCGACCTTCCTCAGCAAGCGGTCATGCACTATGATTTCAACTCTACCTATTCAAAGTCGGTTTATCAGTCTCCTGCTGTTTGCATCGGGATCCAATCTTTAACAAAGGCAGAGGCACACCCGGGACAGTTGAAGGATTCCTTTATGTACCATGGTAAGTTCCATAGCGACTCGATAGCGGTTTACACTGATGGCTCCAGAACGGAAGGATGGGTGGGAGTAGCGGCTGTGTTTCCGCAGATCACTGCATCCCACACCCTTCCACCTTATTCGTCTGATTTTTCGACTGAACTGATAGCATTTTCCATGGAAATGAATAGAATTAGTACTATTACACCAGAAGGGAACTATACCATCTTTTCCAATTCTAGAAGCACTCCAGGAGTTGCTTGACTGATCGACACAAAACCTTTTGGTCTCTGCCATTCAAAGTTCCCTCTGCTTGTTGCATGTACAGAAGCAAAGAACTGCGTTCCATTCGGTCCCTTCCATTGTGGGTGTTTCTGGAAACGAACAAACTGACAGGGAGGCCAAACACAGAGTGTTGAACGCTACGAGAGGTGATCGACTGCCACTCAATACTACAAAAAAATAAAAAAATAAATTGTTCTCATGCTGTATATAACGCCTGGGCCATATTCCCTCCTGCAAAGATTATCTCCATTACTACTACGTTGGGATATTTCCCTCATACTTGGATGGAGCAACATGTGGGCTGAAGGTATATTACCAATGCGCCAAAACTATTGGAACGTTAAACACGTCTGGCCGTGGATCTTATCAATCTATCGAGAAGCCGAGAGCCTCCTGGTAAGGTGAGTCCTGTGCTCAGATATACGTTTTAGAGTCGTACCAAAATACCTCACCCATGGCAATTTCTTGTATCGCAGGTAGGGATCACCGAACACTGCCCAATTTTAAGTCCTAACATTATTGTACACGTCAAAAATCACAGTTCGTTAGTACAACTCTTGCTGGGATTGCTGAGAGTAACACATCTTATTGGCCCTTAGAACAAGTTTCTTACCCTGATGTGCTCACTATAACTCTTCAGCACATCTTATCCAAATCATCTCACTTTCGTAGTTGTTGTGGTTTTGCCTTCCAATACGGGACTTAAATCTTCTATATAAGATCTAACCATCTCAGCTTCTTGTTCCTAATTTATCCGTATATGGATTAGGTAACAAAATTTCACCCAGTATTACAGTTAAGTTTGTCACCAACACGAGTACTATAATAACACACCATTCTTTTCAAGTGATGAAATAAAATCAGCTCACACAACCATACCACCTCAAAAAAAAAAATTATTATTAATATTTATATCTCCTCCTACACCAGATTAGGGTAAGGTACGTAAACATTCAACACTAGAATATGGAAAAGTATAGAAAGAAATAATAGATTGTCAAAAGATAGAAAATAAACGAGAGTTATACATCATAATGCTATTTATGAAATATTAGAACTACTGAGAAAAAACTTTAAAAGGAACCCTGGTCAAAAAATTTACCGTCCCCCTAAAGCTTAAAAGAACCTTGGTCAAAATTTAAAATCCATTCCGTTAATACCTAATATTACTCACAGTGAGACTTATCGAGCAAAATCGGAAAAAATTAATCCTGAGGCCAACGAGATATTGCGAGGACCCTCAATGTGGGGTTCATAACCCCATCGATGCATATGCCCACAACCATACTCCCTCACAAAACCCCGCAATTTACTCCTGTTATGAAGAAGTAAACTTTTAATCTAATATAATATTATATATATAATATAATATATAATTAAATATAATATAATAATATAATAAAACCTAAGTATATATAAAATATATATATATATATAATAATATATATATATAATATATATATAAATTATAATATATATTTATTAAAATTATATTTTATATATATAAATACTATATATATATTAAAATATTAAATATAATATATATATAATATATATATAATATATATAAAAATATTAATATTATATGATATAATTAATATATAAAAATAATATATAAATTATAATAATATATATATATAAAATAAATAAAAAACCATATAAGAGATATTTATTAGAAAAAATTATAATAAAATATCATAATAATATATTAATTTTATATAATAATAATATATATATATAATATATATATATATAATAAATAATAATAATAATATTTAATATATATTAAATATAACTTTTATAATAATAATAAGATAAACATACCCTAATTAAAATAATATATATATATATATTATAATTATATAAATATATATATATAATATTAATATCATTAATATTATATTATAAATATATAATAATAATATACTATAATATATAAATATATAATAATTACTATTATATTAAATATATATTAATATTTATAATATTAAAAATATACAAGAATCATACTAATATACACTTCACAGTCATAATAATCGTATTACGGAACCACCCATCTATACATCTAAAGGGAGATTATGATTCTTCAGGTAATGCACTAGATTATCTTATATCATTGATTGTTTCAGCCCAGAAAAGGTGGAATGTCACTTATCCGCCGAGTTAATTTATCCTACTATTTTAACGAATAATCCAATAACAACATTTCACCCACTTATAGCTATTAACCCATAATTCAATTATCACGAATTCATTTCCCAACATTTAGTAGTAATGCTATTAATATTTATATCTATAGTTTCTACATAAAGAAGTGATATCCTACCAATAATATTTGATATTTGAGTTATGTAATACAATACTAAGGAACCAATAATAACTTGGCAGGATAATAACATTTTTGTTTAGTTTTTTGTTTATTTAAGTGACTGATATTCGTTTCCTCACTATATAAAATCTTTTTTATAGAACGTTTTAAAAATGGTATAAGAATCCAGGACACGCCATTATGTTATTGAATTTTATTTTCACAACACAGTATGGCAGCCTTTTGAGTGAGAGCGAGAGATAGCTTCCATGCTCTACGTGACTCAAAAAAAAAAAAAATATATATATATATATATATATATATATAATAATAACGATATAATAAATTTATTTATAATGATATATAAAATTATAATCTTATTCTTATAATTAATAATAGATAATATAATACTTCATAAATTCTGAAAAGTGTTTCAAACATAAAATTGCCAAACCTGACGCGAATATAATATTATATTATAGATCAAATAACATATAGACAAAATTTCATCATAAACATACTAAATATCATATTCCTGACGAATAGAGAGCAATAGTATAATGAGAGATTTAAATAAATAAATTTACTCACTATAATAGTACCTTAACATTTATAATATATCAGAGGCCGACTACAGGAACTTATAATTATTTTCTCTCTCTCCCTCTCCTCTCTGTCTATCAGTCATTTCAAATTTATTTTCAGAAACTTATATTAATATTAATATAAATTAATTATTTAAAATATAATTGAAGATCATATTAAATATATTAAAATATAATATTAATAAATTTATAAATTTATAAAAATAAAAAATTAAATCAAAATAGAACGTAATTTTTTTTTAAATGTTTGCTATATATATATATATATATTACTATATATATACCGTATATATAATTACTATATATATATATATATATATATATATAATATATATATATATATATAATATATATATAATATATATATTATATATATATATATTATATATATATATATATATATTATATAATATATATATATACTATATTATATATATACTATATATATATATTCACATTATATTAACTTCAAATTAGTTCATCGTTTATTAAAAAAGTTTTCCTTAATTCAAAAATTAAATTATATGATTACTAAAGTGTTTCAAGTTAGTTTTTTATTCAAAGTATAGATTTTAAATAGTTATTTTTGTTATCTGACAATGTGAATAAAACGAGTGTTTTATTAAGATTTCTAGAAAAAAACAACAATAACTTGTAAAAAAAATTAAATTCGCAAATGTGGTATAGCGTACACTGTTTAAAAATTCTTTAACTCTGCTATTTCGGATAGCGGAGCCGTCACGCTTTTTATAAAAATAGCGAATAATCATGGGAAGATTCTGCACTTTTTGTTATATTTTTAAATTTAAATAATCTTTGTATTATGTAATATTTTCTTTCATATAGGGCTATTTGCTAAAAAATAAGAGAATTTTATCGTAACTATGAAATTAGAAGAAAATCAAATAGTTTCTATCATAACTCGGGCTAGCTCGAGCAAAGCCCAGTGTAGGAGTCCGCCTCTGATATAATATATATATATAATAATATATATATAATATATATATAATATATATATATAATTATATATATATAAATATATTTATATATATATATATATATACTTATATATCATTGCCACCACTCCAACAGAGACACAACCCCTTAATGAGAAGTGGGAGGGTGTTGGTGAAATATTTGTAAGATTTTATAGTAATAATGCTAAATAACCTTACCAATATAATATATATATATATACCGTATATATGATATATATATATATTATATATATTATATATATATATATATATATATATATATATATATATATATATATATATATACTAATATATAGTATAGTGCTATTTATATATTATATATACTATATATATATATAGTAATATATATTATATATATATATATATATAATATTTTGAGATTATTAAATGTTTTAAAGTTTTCTTTTTACTTATTTTACCTATTTGTGTTTTATATTTACTTGGGCAGTTTGGATTGTTCTACAAAAATGTATATTTTTCCCCCCTAGGTAAATAATACTTATATTACATGTTTAACATCGAAATTCTAACAAGTTTAGAGATGTAAAATTTATTGTAAATAAGTGCGCATTGTTCGAAATGTGCTCCAGGCTTTACTCCCCTAGTAGGAAATTTAAGGAAAAAATTATTTTTTTACCACTTCTTTAAAAGTTTGCAACAATCAGGATATTTAAGAAAATAATTGAAATTAGATTTTTTTTTTTTAAGTTTTGTAATAAGATATGAATTCTGAAACAGAAACAATTATTGATTTACTAGAGGTACTTGAACTTATGGAGTCTTGCAATCGAAAACGTTAATGTAAATATGAAATACAGTAATATTAAATTGCATGTGTATTTTTACTTTCTTAAAAAAAAAATTAAAAATAATAGAAAAGATTTGCTACTTGAAAATCATAAATTAGGTCGTTTATTATTATTTTTTCTCTCTCTCTTTAACTTGTAAGTATTTTGTTTGATGCGAAATATTTAAAAAAAAAAAAAAAACCTAAGAAATCCAAAGAATATCATGTTAAAAAAATGTGAAAAAAACTGCTGTTTTAAAATTATCCAATCGTCCACGTGATGACGCGCATGGTATGATATGATAACTGCTAAGTATTTAAGTTTTTAGAAATTTAAATTGACTATATGATCAACTAGTCATATAGTTTTGAAATAAATTATAAATTCATATATTAGGTTAAGATCATATATTTGTTAGCACACTGCGATATTAGCTATATTTGGTCATCTTGCCGACTCAGAGAATTGAACCCAAAGCTAAACGTACACACACACACACACACGAATCTAATAAAATTAATTAAAATTTCTTAAAAAGTTAAAGTTCAGTCTTTTATGCGAGGAAAAAGCGCCTGCGGAGAACTTCTAGCTGGGGGCATTTCAATGCTGGTCATATGAAGGGGTATGGGGAAGGAAAACTTGATACCTTGGAGTGGGTACCGAGATATGTAATGTTTGTAGAAGATATGCTCAATCTACTACTGTGTGTTAGTTTCATCGGTAACTCGTTGACCACTCCCAATTCAGAGTTTAATAAGATGAAGCTTATATCTCGACGTTGGTCCATTTGCCAACAGATCGAAAGTCAAGTCAAAGTACAGGGGTATAGTGTGAAGAATTCCGTTCATGCGGAATCTAGCATGTTTATGATGCAGACTTGTTCAAGGAAAGAGAGAGGGGGGGTGTGCTGCACCCACCCCTCTCTCTCCCTCCTTGAACCGTTTCCAGACTGCTCTCTAACGTAGTCTTCTCCCCTTGTTCATTGACGTTTATGGCCGAATTGTTGGCGATGGTTCTGGCGATCAATAGCGTTGTTGGCTTTGGTGCACGGAGCACATAAACCATCTTCTCTGATTCTCTGGTTTCTATTATCCAGAAGTTCCCGTGTTTGGTCCATTCAAGAAGAAAAGATGCGACTTTTTGCTGGGTCCCATCACATTTGGGCATCCAAGGAAACGAACAATTTGAAAGAGCAGCTGCCACTTCCAATACAACCTGATATCTTTCTAAGGCCTTGCAAACAGGATTCATCACCTGCTGGACTGTAGATTATCGAGGTTCCAATGGTACGTGGTGTCAAGCCTCTCGTGCGGGGATGGCCTTCCTAGTGTAGACGGGGTTGCCAGGGGCAGCGATCCTTACTCGCTTGCGTTTGGCTACACCAATCTGACTCATGGCGAGAGAACCGCCCCCGCCCGTCAATTCAGCTTTTCATTTGTACCGTTTTACGTTTATCATCATCTCATTGGATGCGACACACGTTCTTCTCCGACTTACAAAATGTACAACTCAATGATCGTCTAGCATATTTATCATCAGAACCCACTCATTTTCGTAGGGATGCCATGCAGTCTTCACTTTTATACATGAATTAAAATCATTTAGAATATTCTTCATATTTTTTTTTTTTTTTGTTCTGTCTAGGTGTCGTTCCTGATGTAGACTTTCCACTCAGTATCACCTCTCCCTTGCGTGCAATTACGGTACCTATATAAGTACTAAAGAAATAAAATAAATATACCATCAATCTCAACATGAGGCAAAACCCCAAAAGGTCACTCGTTATTGACAGGGAGTGGAAGATCCTTAGTACCCACTGGATAATGGATATTAACGAATGAAAGCCGTAAGGCTTTTGAAGCCAAGTAGAAAGCTGCGGGAATCTGAATTGTACATCGACGGTCATTGGCGTCTAGTATATAGGAGTTGACAGCAGCATAGCATTCAATCAAGCATTGAAAATAGAGAAATGCGGCGTGTGTAAAAGCATATCTGGGAAAACTAAGTTTGCTCCCGCACCCGTAGATTTTGAACTATCGGTGTATATAGGTATGAAACTACTATGAACTATATTATTTCCTTGGAATGTAATAATATGGTACATTTCTAAACAAATCGGATAGTTTGTTTATTTTGCTACCTTTGCACAAAGGTAGAGTGACAGAGTCGTGAGGCAAAGGTTTAGGTTTCGATCCCCTTTTCCGGATCCTAGGTAGCAATTACCCATCTCCAAGAACAATAGAGATCGAACTTTAAAAAAATTTCTCTACCACCTTTAAGTCGTCAAAGTAGAAGGATATTCAAAAAAAAAAAAAAAAAACTTGTTACATTTAATAAAATTAATTTTAAGGTCAAAAACATTTTAGGTTCATTCATTGCTCTGAGTGTCCGTTAACATTTCTAATTAAAAATAATAAAAAAAAAACGGTATACATCAATGTATCATCATACATTACAAATAATTAAATGTTATATAATTAAAAAAAAAAAAACTTCAAATTTAAATATATTTTTTTATTTATTAAACTGTAATATATATATATATATATATATATATATTATTATATATATATATATATATATATATATATATATATATATATATATATTTTTATATATATTATATAATATATATTATTATATTGTTATAAAGAATCTGTTTACAAAAATACAATATAGTAAAGGTAATATAGTATAAATCTTTTTTTTTTAAAATACTTTAATTTATGTGGAACACTAATTTATCTAAGGCATTTTCTTACGGCATCATAAAATGTATATAAAAAGACTTACAAAAAGTGATTCAATAAAGACTGAAAGACTCAATTTACAAAGATGGGTTTGCCTTTTAAATAGAAAAAAAAAACATACAAATAAACGTGCTTTCAAAACATTAAAAGAGTGACAACATATTTTAAATTATATACATTCTATAAATAAATAAACGAACATCTAAATGCGAACGAAAAAACACAAACTATTCTAGTTTAAGTGAAACGCTTACTTGTTTATCAAAACAAATTTTTATTTTATATCTAATAGTTAAGCTTTCTATCTGTCAAAATGCTTAAATAGGAGCTACCATGATTTATGTTTAAGTTTCGATCATATTTTACAATGCAAAGCAAATAGGTAGGTAGGCCTCTTCTAATTCTAAATGTTACACCAAAATATTTTTTTCCCTCGATTTTTGGCATAGGAAGTCATTTATACAAGTTTTTTTTTTTTCTTGTTTGCCAATTCGTAGAATACTATATAGGTCAATAAAATACATCAAACCTTAAAAAATAAAATGCACATCTAAATTAAATAAACACTAACACAATTTCCTTTAAAACATTGAAAATACATCATAGAACAAAAATTTATTTTAAATATCCCACACACAAATTTAGCTATAAAACAAAAAAAAATTTTTCAGAATACAGCAAAAGGTTTCCTAATAACTATATTAGAAAAAATAAAATGTTCCTTGTACTAATTTTATTTTTTATAGTACCACTGCATTAATATCTAGTTATAAAATTGATATATAATATTGACATTATATAAATATAAAAACCCTTACTTTTTTTTTTAATTTGTAAAACACAATCTTTTTCTTAGTGGTAAAATGTTTAATCAAATATGTAATATTGCAAATAATTACATGGTAATATCACATGACTATTTCTGTAGCAAATGAATCGAATGAATAAAAAGTGCTTACTGAGCCCTTCCGATCAACAGTTATTATAATTTATTTTTCTCGAATTAACAAAATTTTTGACCGAACTCTGTTATGATTATTTCTTGCTTTAAGAAATACATGCAATAATAATTAAATAAGCGTTAAAATTAATCCTAAATAAATATTAATTAGTGTAATTAACCCAATTTTAAATAACACTATAATGTTTTATCTTCCTCGCTAATTTACCGAATACTATGGATGATTTTCCTTTACAGAAAATGTTATGTTAATTATTACGCTGTATATAACTATATTTAATTTTTCAGAGTTGGGCACTAATAACAATGAATGCATTTAAATACTAAATACATAGAAAAAATTTATTCAAACACCAAATACATTTTACGAATATATTTAAACGCTAAATACAAAAACTATTTAAATACATAAACCATTCCTAGCCGAGTGAAAATTAGCAAGTGATAAGAGAACAAGAGATTCTCCACTACCATACGCACAGTTTCTTTCTTGAACGTGACGATAACAGGTATAATTGAACAATGGATTTGGGAAGATTTAGTTGAAGAAATGAACCTGTTCATCCCATCAGAGATTACGGTCCCACTTTTTCGGCAGAACTCGACCCATACCCTGTACCAAAGTAGGATTCATTCAAAGCGACGCAATGGTCCCCAACTAGCAGCAGTATTAAAATGCTGGAAAGTACGGCTAGGGTTTGGTGAAGCTGCTGGAGAGAAGTATTATAATTAGGAACTTCAAGATTGTTGTCAGTTAATAGGATGGGAAAATTATATATTTATAATGAATGGCAGTGGTGATGCATAAGTCAAACCTGTTTAAGATTTAGTTATGGCGATCCAGAATATGTAGAGATTCTCTAATCACTGTTCATATCTTCAACAACCGATATTTGATTCCTCCTTCACAGCACTTGGATGAAATAAGTCTCTAGAAAATCTGTTCCATTAGGGAGCAGTAGCAGGAACATTATAATTTTAAGTGTAAGGAAATTAAATTTAAACCATAGGACCTTGAAGTTAGGAAGATTCAAAGTTATAGAGAGTTTTTTTTTTACAAGATTGTTAATGCAGATCTTATAAAAAGTTGGTTAAACCTGTTAAGGTTATTAGGAAAGATATCCATGGATATCTTTATCGGAGAAGTATAATGTTAGGATGAAGGTTAGAAAATTGATGCTTAACATTCAATATTAGCAAGTAGGTCACGGACACTATCAAATTTAATAAAAAAAAACCTTCTACTAACACCCCCACTTGTTCGATCACGCGAAACTTCCATTCAAGCAATCACAGATCTCATGTACGCAAACGTACAAATAATAATTGAGAAAAACTGTGTTTACTCCAACCAGTAACCATTGTATTTAAATACATTAAAATTAATGCAAAAATTATGTAGAAGTGTCTGAAAAAACTAATCAATTGGTTTACATATCTTCAGAGAAGTTTGTTTGCAGATAGATAAAAAATTAGACAATTATATACATTTTGATTCAAAGCTTTAAAAACATTATTTTTTTAGTGAAAAGCTTACCCTCACGTCAGTGCCCTAGCTTTCAAAGGAATAAAAAAGGCGTAAAAATAAATCGCATACAGACAAAGAAATAAACATTTATCATAAATTTAAAGAATAGCCATCAATGTTTAAAAGTATTTTCCATAAAATTTGTACTACTTAGTCCTGTTCATTTGCTGATGGCGTTTCCATTGTTCAAAATATAAATCTAACTTTACTAATTATAATTATTAGATTAATAGGTATGATGACTGCTACATCTTGCTAAAAGAAAAAAAAAAACCTAGAGCACAGCCGGAAAGCCTATTATAAATTTTTACTCCCTCCCCATTTAATTTAGTTTCTTCTTTTTACCTACTAATTGCTCTAATCCTTCAAAATCTATTTTTACAAATCCTCAGCTTACTAATTTCAAACTATTCCTTACAGAACCATTTGCTTCGCTTTTCAGTCATCCGCTGTTAAAACTTTTCAAAACTACTGCCGATTTTCATTCTAACTAGCTTTGATAAATCTTGTAATTAACTTTAACCTTTTCCTTGGCCGATTTCTAACAACACCTTTATCTTCCTCTATATTTCAGCAATAATAACGTACTAAATTCTTAATCCCGTAGTAGTTAAGTAGTTAGGGCAACCAGCATGTTCTTCCTTCCAGTCATATCATGGAGAACGTCTCTCAGAGTTTCAATGTTCGGCAGACCAAATCTCCTGAGGGCTTCCTCGAGTTTCTCTCTCTCTTCCTCTATGCTTTATTCAACCCACCTTCTACTCCTAACATCCCCTCGCAACTCCGTGTGTGTCTCAACCATCTCAAATGAAACAGGTCCGTTCAAAACCGGGCAAACTCGTATTTTCTCCGAAAACTTCATTTAATATTTTCTCCCGCCTAGACTTCCCAATTATATCTCTATGGTTTCATCTCCGACTCCCGAATCTTTCTCCCATCCACCGCCGGTGAACACCCAACTTTTCACTTCATAAATCAAAATCTGCGTCACCCTAGTGGTGCCTAAAGATAATTTATAAGTGGATACCGGACCATAAACATCCACCAAAGTCTCTATCCCCACCCAAAATATTTTCATTTCCTACTTTCTTGGTAACTACGCTAACCAGATATTTAATATCTGAATTCTTCACTATATATTTTTACAGTCTCTCTCTCTCTGCAGATAGTTAGAACTTATAATATCTCTTTATCCAGGTTCATTTTCATACTTCTTGCCATCAGATGTGTGCGTTTGTTTGTGAGTATGTAGGCGTATGTGTCGGTGTGCGTTTGTTTGTGAATGTGAATGCTGAAGTGTTAATACTCAATTTGTGTTCTTGTTTTAAAACTCTCGATTGTAAGATTATAATTCCTCAATATAAATCCCACTTTTGCTTCAATCACAATGACGTAAAATTTTCACTCCTGAGAGGAACCGGGGTTGATGGAAAATTTTATGTCAACTTGATTTAATATTTTTTCTGTGCAATTTCTTTTTCGGTGCTGCTGTTTCTCTCTTCTTATACTTTAAATGTAAGTTCGAAAAGTGAGTGTTACGAGTTACGCGATTAATTCGAAAAAGATCTCGCCGCAGCTGCGTGTTAAAGATAATATGTTTGAGGTGGTTGCGGTTCCTTTGATATTGCCTGTGGTTTTTACTCTTTTCGGTTAGCTTGTGCACTTTCTTGGGAGCACCAAGGGGTTGTCGAACGCCTACTGCATTCGTGGGTATATGATTCGGGGATGTTGTAGTGAGCGAGAGGCTTCGCTAGTGGTGATCGGATGCTAAACCTTTGCTGGAAGTTAAAGCATCGACAACAGTCGGAACCCGCTTATTGAAGGGGAGTGGGGTAGCTGTAGCCTGATGAAAAGGAGCTCACTCACTCGTAAACGCAGCTGAATTGGGTTCAACATTGGCTCGGTGCAGTTCATTTAAGGCTATTGGGTAATGGTCACTGCCGTATAAGTAATTTGCACAGCGGACTAGGTGAAGCGTCATAAAGAGAATGGAAGCAAGAGGAAACATCTATACAGGAAGAAGTGTGTGCATCTAAACGTTCTAATATAAGGAGCCTGTGTTGGCATCACAAGGACGCGGTGGAGATCACAAGGTCCTTAGAAACTAGACGAGGGCGTAAGAAGCTTGAACGTTCCCAGTAATCCACCGAGTGGAATGGGAGCTGCTGCTTTTAAAATGGTCGGTTAAGTCGACCTTAGTAAACTACTACGTGGGAGCCAAGTAGATTCGAACAGGTAAACAGTGAGGTTGATGGACAGATGAATCCGTGTTGCCACTGCATGAAGTCTAGTTTCGAAGAGGGACTGGAGAATTGGGGTAAACTTATGAAGGAGCATTCCTTGCGCTCCTGTATATTGTCACTCGTCTTTCTATGATTTAGTTGCTGCGATTTGTATTCACGGTTTGGAAGAGTCCGCGATTTGACGAAGTTGAAAGTTCCTGCAACATACTGTGATAATGATATTTGTGTACATAAGTTAAGTTTGTTGCCGATTTTCACTCAAAATGTTTGTGAAGACATTGCACGAACCCTTTGTACCACGAGGGTGTTACAACGGTTATATAATGTAGATGAGGGATAATTCTCTGGAATATCCTGCAGCTATGGTACCTGTAGCACATAATATTTGCGAGGTGGATACAAGTGAGGAATGAAAGGCCGAGAGTGGGTCGACGAGGAGGAGCAGATACATCCAGTGGTAGGATTAGTCGTAACAAAGAGATGTTTGGTTGTACGACCTTGTTTTTGGGAGGGGGGCGGTTGATTTTCTGTGTATTCAGTGGTGGAGGGACTTCGCCAATAACGCGACGTGAGTCAACAAGTTCATGTTATTATGTGGAAGTCTTGCTATTAGGATCCATTAAATAGCAGGTAGAGAATATGAAACTGTTTCCATGGGAAAGGGAGAGGAAGGTGTTACCGGAAAGCGTTATCCTTCTTTTGTTGAGAGGGTTTGGAAGTTGCCAAAATTGGGATCAGCGAAGCAACGAAGGGTCTGATTGCGGAGACTTTGTCATGTAGAGATCATCAGGTGGGTTATTTTGAGAGATTTCTTAGATCCGCATTGTACCGAGGTAGCCGGTCTTTCTTCATGCCTTTAACAGAATCAGAACGCTTAGAGCGTTTGCGCTGAAGGAGTCTTATCATCATCTCTCAGGAAAGGCGCTCAAAGCTTTAGAAAAGAGTGGGTCGATCAGTCACTCGAGCTCATTTTGGTAACTATAATAATCCATTTCATCCAGACCGTACATAAGTTAATTATTGAACAAGTTCTTCAAAATTATAGTATAGCATAATAGCCACGACAATTCCATTGAAAGAGGATGGCCATGCTATATTCTAAAACTGCTATAAGGATATTCTTTTTGATACAATTGTTTCAATGTGACTAAGAATAATATTGGAGGTGGATACGGATGAGGGAGAAAAGGCCGAGACGTGGTCTCGAACGCAGGAGGAGCAATACATCCTAGTGGTAATGGAATATCGTACAACAGAGATGTTTGGTTGTACGACCTGTTTTGGGAAGGGGGGGGGGTGATTTTCTGTGGTATTTGGTGGAGGGACTTCGCCATGAACGCGAAGTTGAGTTCAACCAAGTCCATGTTATTATGTGGACTTTGTTGGTCATTAGAATAGCAACAGAGTGCTCATCTGGGATGTTTCATGAACGGGAGGGAGGTGTTACGCCACTCGTCTCCCGGCCCCACACGCCTGGAAAAGCGTTTACTTTTTGAGAGGTGTTGGACGTTGCCGATATTGGGAATCCGTTGAGCTACGAAAGTCTGATGCTGGAGACTTTGTCAGTGAGTCATCAGGTGGGTTATTTTGAGAGATTTCTAGATCCCCTTTCATGCCACCAAGAGATCCAGAACGCTTAGAGCGTTTGCGCTGAACAGTCTTTCATTCATCTTCAACGGAATGCGCAGCAAAGCATCTAGAATAAAGATCGTGGGTTCTCTTTCGTTTCTCCACATTCTCTCACTCTCTCTCTCTCCCTCTCTCGATGCTCTTTCATCTCTTTGGTAAGTCTATATCACTATATCACTCATTTCATTCCTCCTAAGCGTATGATTTTTTAGATGTTGAGTCATAGGTTTCGCGAGAAGAGTTGATGAGAGGATTTTCAGAAGAGCTGGAATATTCCTGCAAGCTATCATAGATATTAGAGTGATTGGTTGGTTTGGTTGTTCGACAGCTGTGGTTGCTTTGGTACAATCTATTGGTGTCATGATTTTGATTCAGGAATAGACTTTGGCGAGGTCAATTCCGTTTCGGTGTGTTCAGCTTTAAATAGATGTTTTATATTTTAGCGAGTAATCTTTGACCTGGTTACTTATCTTTTCTGTTTCTTGTTTAGGACACCTTTTTTTCAGGAATTGAAGTGATAGTGGTGGAGAGAAGAATTAGGGACAATAGACGCAAGCGCCTCCTTAACTCGAGTTTGGTTGAACTATGGAGGGTTTTGGCAATTATTCTTAGCAAAAATTTCTGAGTTTTCAATTTAGATTTTCAAATACTTAGCTGGTCAGTTGAGCTAGCATCGGGGTGGGTTTTTAATAAACGGAACGGCATTTTGGGCGGGAGAATGGATTGAAGGGGATTGTAGGCCATTTTTTGACTATTTGAATAGTCGGCAATATAGACAGTACAGGCGAACAGGTTACAGTAACTGCTAGTCTTATTGGGATTGGGAAAAAAAAAGTTCTACTGGGATGAAGTTGTGTCGGTGGATTAACACGCGGGGGCAGAGGGGCTGCTGCAATTGTACATAAGGATTGCTTGACTTTGTGGATATTGTTCTTTGAGTTTGATTGTAATGGCTATCTATCCGCTCATTTGCATGGTGCATATCAAAATCTCAATTGTTCCCAGGTAAGACGTCGGCATGTTTAAGGAGAGAGGCACTGTGGGGCGTTTTCACAGGGAATGTGAAATTCTTCTCCACAGCCTGCGCATATATTTTCGAGGATGACCAAAACGCTGGCATTTAAAGCAACGTCTGGGTCGGGAAATAAACGTAAGAACACTAGCTTGTAAACTCATTTTCACCTTAGTAGGTGGAAAAGGGAGTGTTTTAAAAGTCAGTCAGTAAACTAGGATTTAGGGTGTCAGGCGAGTCCGACGTGGAGGTTGGGGGGGGGGGGGGGAAATGTAAATGTTAGTAATAGGAAATCTTTTCTGTCGTAGATTTTTTAGAATGAGCAATATTTTCTATCCTAGAAGAGTAATATAGTGCCTTTGGCAATGCCTTTATTATTTCTCAGGGAGTGGAAATAAAGGGATGTTTCCGAGAGAAGTTAAGGATGACAAGATAGAACTTTGATTCCGGGTAGTAGTCCTCTTCCTAAAGCTTTTTTTCAATGGGATTTAGGGATTTGGTCTCATTCTTTATTCATATTAGCTAATTTCCGTTGGTGTTATTTCTAGATGATTGGGAATGTGTGCAGCTAGCAGTCCCGAAGGGGGAGCAGCATATGGAGTAAATAAGAACGACTATGACGAGGGGCACCTTTTTCGGGGTTGCCCCGACCGTTTGGGCACCTGGGATGTCGACTACATGCCAGGAGACTGATACGCTGTGGATAAGATAAAGCCTTCGTTGAGGTGGAAGGAAATCACAGTCATTTAATATTGAATTACACAAATTTACTAATCAGTTGTTCGGTTCATAATGTTAAAGTCCATTAATTTCCGAAGCGAATTAAGGTTTTCCATAGTATATTAGATATGGGTGTCGAACCCTATGAAGTTTGTACCCGGAAGAGCGCGCTTGGCGGCGAAAAGTCTCTTACTATAGATGTTCCAGAGGGAACAGGGAAAAAGATCCAAACCTGGTTCTAGGTCGTGCGCACCGAATCACGAACGGATGATGCGGTTCACACCCTTTCAGCACAGATGAAGCCAGGTGCCACTCTCATATGGAAGGGTAAGGGTGTCATCGGCGTTCAACTATCCCTGGCGGCAAAAAAAAAAAAAAAAAAATGGAGCAGGAAGTGAACTGAAAAAAATCAAAACGTTTAAGAAAAATGAGGGGAAAAGATGAAGACAAAGATTACATATGTGACAAATGCAGGACAAATGCACATACTAGTGCTGGGGTCAGAGGGATGAACGAAGTCCTCCTAGTATTGGTTCTTATCACTATGTCAAGCTCTAGGATGTATTTTTTTCTCTCATTTTAGCCATTATTCACACCACACAACTCCCTAATGCGTTCATTCATTTTTTCAATTCTCACACCCGACCTCCCCCCCTAGCACCGCTGCCTGTAAAAGCTCCATATCTTGATTACATTGTTTTACTAAGGTTATTCGAGTATAACTAAGTAGATTCAGAAATTAGTAGTGCTGCCGTGAAAAAATTGGCAAACAATTCCTCTTATTCCAGACCATAGTGTCCCTACTATACATTAACACAGGTAACAACATAGCTCACCCAAGATTTAGTTTCTTCACATCCACAAAGGATTAAATTGCACCACTCTTCCCCTACTACATTCTGCAATCCGTTTACCCGTAGTCCTGCAGGCTTTTACTCCAGAATATTTTCAAACTCGGATACTTGTTTCCAGTTATTACAATCATCATCTAACATGACTTCACACAGCGGACTCTCCTTACCCACTACCATAACCTTACTCTAATCTATATTTACTTTCAAACCCCCTCCTTTACAAACCCATGCAAACTCTCTTCAGATTAACCACACAAAACCACATACAATAAAGCAAGCACCTCTCCACTCCATTCCATTCTCCATCCATTAATAAACATTTCCTGCCACCCCCATTTTTAATTCTTTCATACCATCCATATACAATTCTAAATACCAACGAGACATACACACCCGTCTCACGCTGTATTATATTAAGCCAATCACATTTTCGACTCATTTCTTCACACACCTACATCTATCGTCATACTTAATTCCGTTTTCATTCCATTCAGAAGTCCACCATTCACCTACCTTCTACCATATATCCACTAACATTTCCACCTTGCCACAAAGCTTCTATTAACCTATATGAGTCTATTGCACAATCCATAAACACCTAAATCACAATTAAATTTTGTTTTCAATGTAAAAATTTGGTCCACACATCCTCTACCAATTCTAAATGCACCTCGTTCTTCACCAATCAGTCCTTCAAGTCACTCGACGTACTCTTTCAACCAAAATACGAGCATATATCTTCCATACAACACTCAAACTAATTTCCCTATAATTCCTACAGTCCCCCTTATCCCCATATTAGAGTATTGTTACTGCTCTCTTCCAATCTCTAGGTAATATGCCCTCCATAGACTTTCTCGCCTCCGTTCTTGATTATTTCACCAGTAACTCCCTATATGCCTGCAGATTTACCATTTTTCAACTTTCTCACCTATGTTAACTTCATTTCAAAAATACAATAGTTTTTTCTTGCGAGATCCATGACCTGATGGACTATCACCCATCTTCATTGCCTGCTAATCGTTAATGGGCAGATTTTTCGAAGTGTTCCTTCAACACTTCTCATATCCATTTCATCAGTTACGAAGCACCATCTCTATTCATCATTCTATGCAGATACCCCTTATTCTCATACTTAACTTTTCGCGCTTCCTTCCAGAAAAGTTTTCTATTCCCTTGTAAGTTCCCATTAATCCTTCTTCCAAATCCTTCTTCTACGTATGCAACTTTTTTGGTCTTCCTTTTTTCCTCCTTAATATAATTCCAAACATCTTTCTATTGGAGACCTCATCATTTCTTTTAGCACATTCATACCAAGCCTAATTTTTACTTTTAACCGCTTGCATCACACCTCTTCATTCCACCATTCACTACTTTAGCACATCCACATCTCTCTCTCTTGCACTACTAACAAAGGCTTCCTTCATGTGTGCTCAGATTTCATTATATATATATATATTATAATATATATATATAATTATATATATATATATATATATTATATTACTATATATATTATATATATATATAATATATTATTTATATATTTTTATGAACTCTCGAAATGAAATTGTAAAATATTAGACAATAAAATATAAAACTGTATGTGATGATAAAACACATGTTATTAAGTAATTTAAATGTAATGCAAAAATTATTTATATTTATCATTATTTACAAAAACAAACATTTTAAAACCAAAAGGGAATCTTTAAAATGAAAAAACAGGAATGTACATATATCCATAATCAATGTAAAGTAGGATATGGATTAAAATATTTTATTATATATATATCTATATATATATATATATATATATATATATATATTTATATTATATATATTATATATATGTATTATTATAATATATATATATTTCCTACTACTATATGATATATATATATATATATATTATACTTACTATTTATATATATATTATTCTACATACTATATACTTCTCATATATATTATATACTTATATATATATATATTCCCTTAGCTGGCATTTGCATCTTCTTTAAATTTATCTTTTGCTGCAGACTCAAGAGCTGGGAACAGCACACTATTATATATATATATCATATATTATTATATTATACTATATATATATACTATATTATATATATATATATATATATTAGTATATATATATATAATATATATATATATTATATATATATTTATATTTATATAATATATATGCAAATTCTTTCATGCACCGGAAAAGAGTAGTAGTAGAAGAATATGACTAAGTCGAAAAGAAAGCCCAGCCTTGACGCCCCCTAATACCTATTGGTGAGAACTCGTCGCGTCAGGAAATCCACCCTAGAGCCATCACGGGACGCGATGGACCCTCACTATGGGTAGATCGTCAAGTGTAAGGGTTCATCCCTGGCCCAGGTTAGCCCCCTCACAAAACCCGCCAATTCACTCCTATTATGCATGCACATTTCTCACCTCTGCCAAACTCACATTTTCTCTCATGCCAGACACTCTTTTACTGATTAATCTTTTTTCTTGGGTCTCACAGCCGGTTAATTCCAACACCTCACACTATACATCCGTCTAACCAACCGACTGTCATTCACCTTTCCTACTGACCAACATCTCAACGTACTCTTCATTTATTCTCTATTATACCTTTTTTCACACCACAACAACTCTCAATGTACGGTTATCCTCATTTTATCAAATTCTTTTCACACCTAAACACGCCAACTAAGATTATCCATCTGAACCATTGAACTTTAGATCTATACCTCCTTATTCCAGACCATAGTCTCCTTACTATACGTTAACACAGGTAACACATACCCCCTGCATTAAAACCCTAGCGCACTTAGACTTAGTCCCTTTACATCACCAACGATTTAATTGGACCAGCCAACTTCCTGCCATTCACAACTTTCCTACTAACTCTGCATCATTCGTTCCCTTTTCATCCAACATAATAATAATAAATATTTAAACTCGGCACTTGTTCCAGCTGCTCACCACTAACATAACTTCACACTGAGGGCTAGCCTCACTCACAACCATAACCCTTACTCTTATCTACGTTACTTTCAAACCCTCCTTTTTACACACCTGCCAAATCTTTCTCTACTAATCCCCTCTCAAACTCTCTTCAGATTCACCACACAAAACCAATCATTGCATCCGGTAGGGAACCCTCCACGTCACCTCCAATTCTCCATCTTTTAACACAATTTCCTGCCATATCCGCACCATCTCTAATCTCTTTCATAAACCCCATCCATATAACAATTGAATAACCAAGGGGACCATAACAATCCGTGCTCACTCGCTTTAAATATTAACCAATCACTTAATGACACTATTATATTCTTACACACGTTTCACTATTGTCATACATACTTTTGATTCCATTCAGAAGCCTACCATCAACACCATGTATTACTAACACCTGCCATAGAGCTTCCCTATTCTTGAGTTCATGTACAAAACCAACCACCCCCACAAAGGAGGGGCCACACTGTGTTGAATAATAAACTCCATAGATGGGTCCTGCCTCATAAATATTTTGAACGTAAGTAAGAGAAAATTTGGATGGCGAAATGAATATTCAGTCAAAAATAAAAAAAAAGCTAAAAAAGATGTCCTTACATTATAAACCTTCCTAACCAACTGTTTTATAAATGATCATGTTAATTGTGGTACGACTTTTATGTCGGTATATTATACTTGGGACCACCATGGAGTGGCTATCTCGTAGCTGCTGAAAACCGTGGAATACAAGATTCTGCTGCAGAGACTATCTTGCTGAAAGAAGTTGAGGGATGTATCTAAAGGTTCTACCAGCGGACTTTGTGAAAGCCCATACAGGGCTATATTACATACATAAAGGAATATGTAAATACGAAAATATACTAACCAATAAAAAAAGCTATATAGAGGGAGTTATTAAAACAATAACAATAATATGTAAAAGAAGAAAATGACAATTACGATAACTGCAACATTTGGCATTCATAATAACTTTGGTAATGAAAATGATGGCAATAAAAATAAATAGATAAAAGAAGCAAACAATAGATAATTGGATAATTATTAATAAAATAAGGT
The DNA here is from genome assembly GCA_015478945.1 of Trachelipus rathkii. Classification (NCBI taxonomy): domain Eukaryota; kingdom Metazoa; phylum Arthropoda; class Malacostraca; order Isopoda; family Trachelipodidae; genus Trachelipus; species Trachelipus rathkii. Next base: position 21,023 of record JABUQX010067990.1, read on the forward strand.
ATATGAGTAGGTTACACCTAAATAACTATAATGTAAAAATAAAATAATATTATAATATAAAAATAATAATAATATTATATTACAATAATATAATAATAATAATAGGCTATAATAATATAAGAAAAATATTATAATATAATATAATAATGGCAGGTGTTAGTGATATATGGTGTTGGTGGTAGGCTTCTGAATGGAATCAAAAGTATGTATGACGATAGTGAGGCGTGTTGTAAGCAATAATGTGTCAGAAGGTGATTGGTTTAGTACTAAAGCGGAGTGAAACAGGGTGTGTTATGTCTCCTTGGTTATTCATTTGTATATTGGATGGGGTTTATGAAAGAATTTAGAGGTGGGGTGGCAGGAAATGTTGTTAAAACGGGTGGAGATGGGAATGAGTGGAGGGTGCCCTACTTATTTTATGCGGATGATTTGGTTTTGTGTGGCGAATCTGAAGAGAGTTTGAGAGGATTGGTAGAAGAGATTTGCAGGGTGTGTAAAAGGATGGGGTTTTGAAGTAAACGTTAGATAAGAGTAAGGTTAATGGTTGTGAGTGAGGAGTCTCAGTGTGAAGTTATGTTAATGGTAAGCAGCTGGAACAAGTGTCTGAGTTTTAAATATTTAGGGTATAGTTGGATGAGACGGGAACGGATGATTGCAGAGTGTAGTAGAAAGTTGTGAATGGCAGGAAGGTGGCTGGTGGCAACTTAAATCGTTGGTGAATGTAAAAGGGACTAAGTCTGGATGAGTGCGTCAGGGTCTTACATGAGGGTATGCTGTTACCTGTAGTAAATATATATAGTGAGACTATGGTCTGGAAATAAGAAGTTAAGATCTAAAGTCTCTCTGTGTATAGGACAATCTTAGGGGCTGCTAGGTGTGAGAAGAATTGATAAATGTGGGGAATGAACGTATTATGAGAGTTTGTGTGGTGTGAGAAAGGAGTAAATGAGGAAAATGAAAGTATGTTGAAGATGGTTTGGTCATGTGGAAGGATGGAAGACAGTCGGTTGGTTAAGCGAATGTATAGTGGAGAGTGGTGTTGGGAATCGACCGGACTGGAGACCGAAGAGAAACGTGGAATTGAGTAATAACGAATTGTTTGAAGGAGAGAATGCGAGTTTGGCACGAGGCGAGATAAAGGTGCTATAGGAGTGAATGCGGGGTTTTTGTGATGGGGTATGGTTGTGGCCCACCTGGGCCAAGGGATGAACCCTTACATTAACGATTTACCATGGTGGGGGTTCGTCGCGGTCCCGTGAAGCTCTAGGGCTGGATTTTCTGACTGCGACGAGTTCTTACTAATTATGGTATAGAGGGGGCGGTAAGGCTGAGCTTTTCTTTTCGACTTTTGTCATATTCTTCTACTGCTTTTCTTTTTCGATGCATGTACGCACCTTACTCCCAGTCTTGGGAAAAAAAGGTAGATGAATAAGAATAATAATAATAATAACAATAATAATATTAATATAATATTAATT
>JABUQX010067990.1:25000-27500 GCA_015478945.1 Trachelipus rathkii
TTTACATCCACCAACGATTTAGTTTCACCAGCCACATTCCTGCCATTCACAACTTTCCTACTACACTCTGCATCATCCGTTTCCTTTTCATCCAACATATATCCTAAATATTTAAACTCTGACACTTGTTCCAGCTGCTCACCATCTAACATAGCTTCACACCGAGGACTGTCCTCCCTCACAACCATAACCTTACTCTTTTCTACGTTTACTTTCAAACCCCCCTCCTTTTATAATGCCCAGGACATTTGCCCAATTCTTAATTCCCAGGCATTTACCCATCACTAACCTCAACCAAACCACTACAAATATTTGTCAAACTGTAACCAGGTTACGGAAAACTTATCACGCTTTCTGCCACCTGTCAATCTAACTCTTTACCAAGAGCAGTCTGGAACATTTCAGCCCTGGATGAGCTCTGGACGAGGCCGGTTGCGGCGGCGGGGTATTTTGATGCGATATGGCAGCTCTGAAGACAGAGTGGTCAGAGATGAGAAAGTAAAGTGTATATATTAAATATTATATATTATTATTATATTAAATTAAATAATATTTAATAATTATTTATAATTATATATATATATATATATATATATATATATATATATATATATATATATATTATATATATATATATATGTATATATATATAGATATATATAATATATATATACTATATATATATATATATATATATATATAAATATTATATATATATATATATTATATATATATATTATATATATGTTGTTTAACTGTGTTATTGTATGGTAGTGAGACTAAGGTCTGGAATAAAAGTATAGATCTAAAGTGCAATGTGTTCAGAATGGACAATCTTAGGGGCGTGCTAGGTGGAGAAGAATAATTAAAATGAGGAATTGAAGCGTATTAGAGAGTGATGTGGTGTGAAGAAAGGGGTAAATGAGAGATAAATGAAAGTATGTTGAGATGGTTTGGTCATGTGGAAAGGATGAATTGTAGTCGGTGGTTAAGCGGATGTATAGTGGAGAGTTTGTTGGGAACCGACCGCTGGGAGACCGAAGAGAAAGGTGGATTGAGTCGTTGAACGAATGTCTGAAGGAGAGGAATGTGAGTTGGTAGAGGCGAGAAGAAAGGTGTATAACAGGAGTGAGTGGCGGGGATTGTGAGGGGGTATGTTGTGGCCCACCTGGGCCAAGGATGAACCCTTACACTGACATCTATCATAGTGAGGATCCATCGCTGTCCCGTGAAGCTCTAGGGTGGTTTTTCTGACTGCGATGAGTTCCCACTAATTAATGGTACTTAGGGGGCGGTAAGGCTGGGCTTCTTTTCGCCTTATGTCATTTCTTCTACTGCTTTTCTTTTCCGATGCTCGTCACCGCACCTTACTCCCATTCTTGGGAAATAGAAGGAAGATAATATATAATATATATATATATATATATATATATATATAATATTATATATATATATATTATATATATATATATATAATATATATATATATATATATATATATATATATATATATATATATATATATATATATATATATATATATATATATATATCAGTTTGATATATCATTTTTATAAAAATAAATCTTTGCTTAACAAACTACTCTGACGATATTAAAAAAGTTTATTATATATAGAGATTAGTTGAAAAAAGTTACGATAGTTATGTCATTCTGGCTTATTTATAATTGTTACGATTCAGTAATTTTAGTTTTAGCACATATTGTGATATATATTTTGATATTGTGTTAACTTATTTTAAATCTTTTCTACAGAAATTGGTCTATTAAATTGGTCTATTAAATTGGTCTATTAAATTGGTTCGATAATATGGTCAAAGTAATTGATGAATTGAATTGTTTATTTGGACAAAACATTTGCTTTAAACTTTTGGTTTTATATTTTGTTGAAAATTAGACATTAAACTACAGAATTCATTAGATAAGATCTTGAATATTCCATACTGAGGAAAAATTGTGATCGTGTTTGGAAGTGGCTAAATAAACCTACGAAACCTAGTAAATTGTTAATTTCGACTGGAATGCCTATCAAGATTTGAGAAAATACGATGATGGTTTGACGATCGATGCATAAAATGTGTTAACAGGATTTTTGAAGCTTACGCTAAATTGAGGAAGGATACATTTATAAAATTTAAGTATTCCAATATATCGTACTTGTATACTTGTATATTCTATTCATTTATTTACTAATAGTAATTTACATTTATTTATTTAAAAATATTTATGCTTGTGTTGTATAATAATAATAAAAATAATATTTAATAATATTTAATAACGTATATTATTTGCTTGTAAAATAAAAGAAGTGAAATTTAATTACTTTTAAACCCAGCTGAAAGAGTTATCGAACTTTAAATTACAAAAAATTGGTCTGTTTTTCTTGCTAAAAGAGTTATCGAATTATCGAACTTCAAATTACAAAAAATTGATCTGTTTTTCCTGCAAGCTTTTTGAGAATCGGATTTTAAGTAATTGTGG
>JABUQX010067991.1:0-20000 GCA_015478945.1 Trachelipus rathkii
AGTAAGAAAAACTAGTTCACATACTACAAATAGTAATTGATGATGGTGTTTGTGTCGTAGTAGGATAAGCTGTACTTGTGTAGTGGTTAGTGTGTAGATAGTCAGATGGGCTTCGATGCGAGCTAGTGTAAGCGGAGTATTAGTGTGTCGCAATAGGCTTGACTTGTGTGAACTTTGTGATCTCAATTAGAGATGATGGTGGAATGTAGCATGTAGGTATAGTGGGCATACGACGTTCGTCGCACATACAGGCACTGGATAGGACGTCGTATTCACTATTCATGCGGCGGATATTACAGGTGAGCATGTAACTAATTTGGGTACAAGGAGGTATAAAATCAGACTCATGTAAAGTAACGTTGCGTACATTAGGTCATCCGCATAACACATACTCTCAACTACGCACTGTTAATTGGGAATAAATAGTAATAATAGGAGGACTCTATCATATATAGTATATATATATATATATATTTAATATATATATATATATATACTAGGAGGACTAAGTCCCCCAGGGTAGTGAGCTACTAGATACAGTGAATAAAGTATACCTCACAAAAGTGTAGCTAGCGTACGGGGTGAGACCCTACCTGAAAAAGGCCTTCAGAAATGACGCTGGGTACAGGGACCCATGTTCTGTGAGGTCGGACCATTATTTTATTTTTAGAATAATTGGGGTAGGTAGGGATGACTAATAAGGAGGGGTAGGTAGTTAAATATAACGCTCATGCTATATATAATGTACATGATGCATAGGGTCAAGTTAACATGTACTCTAACAAGCCAGTACATGGGGATAAATACAATAGAAATAGTGGATCTGGGGGGAGTATCTGCTTCCTCAATATAATTTCATATGAATTCCGTCATTATAGTGGTTACTTAACTTAACTATATATATATACTATATCTATATATATATATATATATATTATTAATAATATATCATTATAATTAATAGTATATATATAATATATATATCTATATATATATTATATACTAATATACTAATAATATATATTATATATATATATATATTAATATATATATAAATAATATGTATATATCTATATATAATATATATGATTATATAATATATATATATATATATCTATATATATATATTATATTAATATATCTATATAATATATTATATATATATAATATTATAATATTATTATATAGTTATTATAAATATATAATATATATATTTAATATATATATATTATATATATATTATTATATATATATTATATATAATATATATACTTATTATTATGTAGATTGGATATACTAACACATGGATCATATTAAATAGAAGACCTCACTCGTTGTCACCTATATAAAGCTTATAAACCCTATTTATTAATAATAAAAATATTATGTGGGCGACCAGGGCTATAGCTATACCCCAGCCTCCTTTACTTATTGCTGCTATTGTAGAACTCCTAAACCAGCAGTTGAATATATATTATCCTAGATAACAACGATTTATCTTGAGAGTTATCCTGGGAGAACACTGAAGTATTGTGTAGCCATATATATAGAATAGATGACTAGTTCCATAGAAAGTGATTGATAAATCACTACTGAGAGTTAAATAGCTACAGGACATGTATCGTAAGCCTATTGCTCGAGAAATATGATATTACCATTAGGTTCTTATTAGTTGCAAGAGTTTCGGGCCAGAAGAAGATGCTGCTTACATTGACAGGGCCAAAAAATACCAATACCTGGAAGAGGTTAATAATATAATTATATATATATTATTATAATTTATTATCTAATTAATATATATATATATATATATATTATATAGTATATATATATATAACTATATATATATATAATATATAATATATATATATATATATATATATAAATTATATATATATATATAATATATCTTATAGTAATATTAATATATATATATATATATATATATTAGTATATTATATATATATTAATAATATATATATAATATATTATTATATATATATATATATTTATATATTTATCGTATTAAGTAAGGGGGGGAATAACGCCATACTGACTGACGCTGATTTGTGCTAATCTGGCACCTATAATCCGTTTAATTTTTCTCATTTATAGCTACGTTTTTCTAACTATTTACTATTTTTATTTAATAGAAATTTTGCTACTTATTATTTAGTTATTAATACCAGTATTTACTCGCACTAATTACTGGCAACTATATATTCTAATATATATATATAGTTTAAATTTGTAGTCACTGAACCTTCTCTTAATTTCCAAGAAGTATATAGCTACTTTTACTAGCCTTTTTAGCGTTTTGTTCATAATTCAGGTCAAGAATCCGGAGGATTTTGGGGATTTTTCCATTGACAGCCTGCATACGTCGAAGGCAAAGATCTTGAATAACATTTTCGGAGGTTTTGGAATTTCAGTCATGTCGGAGTCACTGTACATTGGATATAACTTACTGCAGTCCTCGCTACATTACGCGGCCTCTCTCGAGTATGTAAACAAATTACGATATATTGCTTATATTTATTTTATAAAGTTTATTCTTACATTTATTTATTTTTTAGTAGTATTATATTTTCTCAAATTTTATATAATTTTTATTATTATTTTTATTTGTGTGTTAGTGTGTGTGTGTTGTGTGTAGATGTGTTTGAGGGGTGTGGTGATTGTTTGTGTTATTTTGTGTGTTGAGTTGTATTCGTGCGATTTGTGTAGGTTGTTGTTTGTGTGTGTGACAAATTAAGATTTTTAATATTAAAATATCGAGGAGAAATATTAAATTTGGTTTAGCTGGGTTGAAATTCATTAATAAAGATATTAATGATTTTATGAATTTAACTTATTAAAATTATTTTATGTAAGTATTTTATTTTTATACTCTTATTTTAAATTTCTTTGATTTTTATAGTAAGGCGAAGTCAGTAAGAGCGAGAAAATGTTCAATTTGCCTTTATCTAGCCACCCTCGGAGGGAACTTATTATGATTCTATTTGCTCTCGTGAGTATTGATCTATAGTTGGAGTCAATTGGATTCAAGTCATAGCAAGTTATTTGTATAAAATTTGTTATTGGTGAGGATTGTTATTTAAGTGATCACCAAAAATGCAGGTAATAATATTGATGTATAATACCAATTCCAGATAAATTGAGTCCAAATGATAGAATAATTAAGCAGAAAGTGAGGGGTCGATAGATATGAAATTCGATATAGTGTAAATAGTCGTCAAGGCTTAAAACGTATGAAGATTATTCGGGCAGAATTAGGAAAGAAGAAAATTGGTATTAGAAAGAATTATATGGGAGGTTAGACAACTAATGAAGATGTTTTCGCGCAGCACATAAATTGAACTCGCCACAGAGCCCTCGAAAGTACCAGACAAGTGTAGAGTCTGAGCATCTAATATTAGAACAGTAAATGTGGAACAGACTAACAAGAATGAAAATTGTCATAATTGTGGAAGTTATAATTGAAGACATATGTGATTGATAAACCATTGATCTTATATGATGGCTGAAGTTGATCTAGGATTCTACTCAGAGTTCAAGTGCAGTAAAATTATTTTTTATATATCAACATAACACTAATAAATAATAATACTTTTTATTTTTTTGTTTATTGTTTTCTGACCGGAACATTTTGTTTTTGCTAATAACTTTATTCTTTTTATGTTTATAACTTTAAATAATTTGTTATGTTTACATACTACCTATAAGCTAATGTAAAATTGTAAATTCAGTAATCAGTTTAAAGCAGTAAATCAGTAAATCAGTAAATAATACATAGTTCCCTTCTTGTCCATCCTTGAACTAGTGATCTATTGATCTATTGATCTATTGATCTATTGATTCTCTTTAGTATAATAAATAGGGTTATATAACAACACAAGAAAAATTTATTTATTTTTTGTTTATTTTTCTTTAAACATTTTTGTTGTTCTAATAAAAATGTTATTCTTTTTTATGTTTTACTTAAAAATTACCATTTTACGATACCCAAAGCGAGTAAATCAGTAATCAGTAATCAGTAAAAGGTAAAATAGTAAATCAGTAAATCAGTTATCAACTGCCATCCTACCTGTTCTATTGATCTTTTGATCTAATTGATCTATTGAATCTATGTATCTATTGAGTTCAAGTCATATTTGTATAACATAACACAAAAATCTTTTATTTATTTTGTTTTGTTTCTTTAAACATTTTTGTTTTTACTCCAAATTTATTTTTACTTAATGTTTACAATTAAAAAAATTTGCATTTTTACATACTTAAAGCAGTAAATCAGTAAATCAGTTAATGAAACTGCCCTCTATCCCTGCATCGTGATCTATTGTCTATTGATCTTTTGATCTATTGATCTTTGATCTAATTGATTCAAGTCATTTTGTATAACATAACAACAAAAGCTTTTATTTATTTTGTTTTGGTTTCTTTAACATTTTTGTTTTTACTAAAATTTTGCTTTTTATGTTTATAACTTTAAAAAATTGCATTTTTACATACCTAAGCAGTAAATAGTTTAATCAAATCCCTTCATACCCTCCTATCCATAGTTGATTATTGATCTTTTGATGCATTGATTCAGTCATGGTTTTCGTATACGATAACACAAAAACTTTTTTTATTTTTGTTTTGGTTTCTTTTACATTTTTGTTTTTACTAAAAAATTTATTCTATTTTATGTTTATAACTTTAAAGAAATTTGCCATTTTTACATACTAAAGAGTATCAGTAAATAGTTAATCAAACCACCACTCTATCCTCCCACCCTTCCATGATCCATTGATATCTATTGGATCTATTGATCTATTGAATCTATTGATTCCAGTCATATTTTTGTATAACATCACACAAAAACTTTTATTTATTTTTTGTTTTGTTTTTAATTTTTGTTTTTACTAAAAATTTTATTCTTTTATTGTTTATTTTAAAAAAAAATATACTTTACATACCTTCAAGCAGTAATCAGTAAATCAGTTCATCAAACTGCCCTCTATCCTCCTACCATTCGTGATCTATTGATCGATTGATTTAAGTCTATTGATCTATGATTATTGATTCAGTCATATTTTGTATAACATAAGACAAAATTTTAATTTATTTTGTTTTGTTGCTTAAAATTCTTTTGTTTTTAGCAGTAAAATTATTCTTTTATGTTTTAGACGTAGAATTTTGCATTGTTTCATATTAAAGCAGTAAATCTAGTGAATCATAAGCAGTAAATCAAGTAAATCAGTAAATAAACTGCCTTCCAGCCACCTTCCTATATTCCCATGATTACTTGTCTATTGATTATTGATCATTGATCAAGTCATATTTTGTATAACATATCTCAAAACTTTATTTATTTTGTTTTTGTTTTCTTTAAACAATTAAATTTTTTACTATTAAAAATTATTTATTTTGTTTTATTTTTACTAATAAAATTTATTTTATTTTGTTTTATTTCTTTAAACATTTTGTTTTACTAAAATTTAATTCTTTTTATGTTTTGAACTTTAAACTATTTGTAATTTTTCATACCTCGCAGTACATCAGTAAATCAGTTAATCAAACAACCAGGATTTCCAGGATTCCAGTCCATTCAATATGGTCTTTGCTAGAGCGATATATGAAGAAATGTTATTAATAATTTCTTTCGATTATATTTTTTCAGTGCTAAATGCCAAAGACGATTTAAACATCGGTATAGGGGTAAAAAACATCGATTATCGATTTGAAGCATCAAAATGGTCTATCGAATTATTTTAACCTTCTAGGAACAAAAACCCTTTTGGTGGCTAACCCCTTTTGGGGTAAAACCCTTGAGTTAGGCTCATATAATAAATAAATAATAACTTTTACAAAATTAAATTAAAGTAATAATAGAAACGTAAAAGAAATACAATAAATAAGAATGTTGATAAATAATATTTGAATAAGATAAATATCTCGGGGGTGTTTAGAAAATGTTGCACATTTGCTTGACATCATATAAATAAGTCATGTGATCAGTAAGTTTAGTAGATGATTTGCATGGCAATGTATTAAGTAAAGTGTTTATAATTATTGTGTGTGTGTGTGTTGTGTGTGTGCTGTGTGTGTGTGTGTGTGTGTGTGTGTGTGTGTGTGGTGTGTGTGGTTTGTGTGTGTGTATGGTATGCTAGTTTTGTTATGTTCATATAAATATATATAAGTTGTATAAATAATAATAATAATAATAATAATAATAATAATAATAAATAAAATATTAAGATTTTATAATACTAATTAATAAGAATAAAATATAAAAATAATGATAATAATAATAATATAATAATATATAATAAATAATAATCATTTTTGGTCGGTTGGGTGTATAGGTAAGAATAATATTTTGTGCTGACTTCAGCGGGTAAGTTGAAACTTCTAATTTTAGTTACCTGGTTAATGAATGCTGTATGTCGTTTAGGGTAAGGATGATATATATTTTGTTTAATTTTCAAATATTTACATGTTAATGTAAAATTTAACATTAATATTTTAGAGATATGGTTTGAAAAAGTGTTGTATATTTTCATTTAACTTGAACGTTTGATAAATTTAAAACAACAACAACAAAACAGCAACAACAAAACAACAACACAACAACAACAAACAACAAAACAACAAAACAACAACAACAAACAACAACAACAACAACAACAAACAACACACAACACAAACAACAAAACAACAACCAAACAACAAAAATACGGTTATGTGCATATTTATGTTATGCAATGAATGAATAATGATCAATAGATCAATAGATCAATAGATCTAATATAGATCAATATGTCATAGAAAGGTAGGAAGTGTGGGCTTGGATGGTAGTTTAATTAACTGATTTACTGATTTCTGCTTTAGAGTATGCAAAACATAGCAATTTTAATAAAAAATATGATTTAAAATCAATAGATCATAGATCAATAGATCAATAGATCAATGATAGCCAGGAAGGCTGAGGATGGCAGTTTTGATTTACTGATTTACTGATTTACTGCTTAAGTTATGTAAAAATGCAAAATTTTTGTTATAAACTAAAAGAATAAATTTTTTTTTAGTAAAAAACAAAATGTTTAAAGCAAATAAAAAATAAATATTTTTATAGTAAAAATAAAAAATAATAATTTTTATAATAACAAAAATGTTTAAAGAAAACAAACAAATAAATGAAAGTTTTTTGTTATAATATAACAAAATATGATTTGAATCAATAATCAATAGATAATAATCAATAGATCAATAGATCATGGATGGGTAGGAGGGTGGAATGGGTAGTTTGATTTACTGATTTACTGCTTTAAGGTATGTAAAAATGCAAATTTTTTAAGTTATAAACATAATAAGAATAAATTTTTTAGTAAAAACAAAATGTTTAATGCAAATAAAACAAAATAAATAAATTTTTATAGTAAAAACTAATGTTTTAAAGAGACAAAACGAATAAATAAAAGTTTTTGTGTTACGTTATAAAAAATATGATTGAATCAATAGATTGAATAGATGAATAGATCATAGATCAATAGATCAATAGATCAATAGATCAATAGATCAAAGATCATGGATGGATGGAGGGCAGTTTGATTAACTGATTTACTGATTTTACTGCTTAGAGTATGTAACGCAATTTTTTTAAGTATAAACATAAAAAGAATAAATTTTTAGTAAAAAAAATGTTTAAAGAAACAAACAAAATAATATAAAACAAAATAAAATTATGTTTATAGCAACATGACATGAATCAATGATCAATAGATCATGATCAATAGATCAATCGATCATGATGAAACAGGAGGGAAGGGTGGTTGATTTACTGATTTATCTGATTTGACTGCTTTAAGGTATGGTAAAAATGCACATTTTTTAGTTATAAACATAAAAGCATAATTTTTTAGTAAAAAACAAAATGTTTAAAGAAACAAAAATAAATAAAGTTTTGTGTTTTATCCAAAACTGACATGACAATAGATAATAGATCACGAATGGGTAGGATGGTTGACGGTACTATGATTTACTGATTCTGTTTATCGCTGATGCTTAATGATTTACTGATTTTGCCTTTAAGTAGAACAATAAACATAAATCAAATTACATAAAGGTTTTGTGTTATGGTTATACAAAACATTGACATGAATCAATAGATCATAGATCAATAGATCAATTAGATCAATAGATCAATAGATATGGATGGATAGGAGGATAGAGTGGGTGGTTTGATTTAATGATTTATTGATCTACTGCTTTAGGTATGTAAAAATACAAATATTTTAAAGTATAAACATAAAAGAATAATTTTTTAGTAAAATAAATTGTTTAAAGAAATAAAAAATAAATAAATTTTTATAGTAAATAAAAAAAATAAATAATTTTTATAGTAAAACATAATGTTTAAAGAAACAAAAAATAAATAAAAGTTTTGAGATATGTTATACAAAATATGACTTGGATAAATAATCAATAGATAATAGATCAATAGATAATAGATCATGGAAGGATAGGAGGTTAGTTAGATGATTTTTACTGATTTACTGATTACTGCTTTACTGATTTACTGATTTACTGCTTTAAGGTATGTAAAAATGCAAATTTTTTAAGTTATAAACATAACAAGAATAATTTTTTTTGTAGGAAAAACAAAATGTTTAAAGAAAGAAAAAAATAAATAAAGTTTTTGTGTTATGTTATACAAATAATGACTTGAATCATAGATCGATAGATCAATAGATCAATAGATCAATAGATACATAGATGAAGGGTATGAAGGGCAGTTTGATTACTGATTTATGATTTACTGCTTTAAGTATGTAAAAATGTAAATTGTTTTTAAGTTATATAACATAAAAAGAATAAAATTTTTTAGTAAAACAAAAATATTTAAAAGAAACAAAAAAAAATAATAAAGTTTTTTGTGTTTATGTTATACATATTGACTTGATCAATAGATAATAGATCAATAATCAATAGATCATGGATCATGGAAGGGTGGGAGGTAGACGTGGGTGGTTTGATTTACTGATTTCTGATTTACTGCTTTTAAGGTATGTAAAATGCAATTTTTTAAGTTATAAATAAATAGAATAAATTTTTTAGTAAACAAATTTTAAAGAAACAAAACAAAATAATAAAAGTTTTTGTGTTGTTATACAAAACATGACAACTGAATCAATAAGATCAATAGATCATAGATCACGGATGGACAGAAGGGTAGTGGAGGCATTTGATTAAGATTTCTGGCTTTAGGTATGTAAAATGCAATTTTTTTAAGTTATAACATAAAAAGAATAAATTTTTGTAAACACAATGTTTTAAAGAAAAAAATAATAAACGCGTTTTTTGTGTGATTAATGCTTATAAAAGTTATGTACTGTTGAATATTTCAATAGTCAATAGATCAATAGATGAATAGATCAATAGATCACGGATGGGCAAGAGAGGATAAGAGGTGGTATGTTTTGATTAACTGATGGATATACTGATTTAGTGCTTTAAGGTATGTAAAAATGCAAATTTTTTAAGTATACATAAAAAGAATAATTTTTTCGTAAAAAGCAAAAATGTTTTAAGAACAAAACAAATAATAAAGTTTTTGTGTTATGTTTTACAAAATATGACTTGATCAATAGATAATAGATCAGTAGATCAATAGATCATAGATCATGGATATGAGGGTATGAATGGCAGTTTGATAACTGATTTACTGATTTACTGCTTTACTGATTTACTGATTTACTGATTTACTGCTTTAGGGTATGTAAATGTTTTTTTTTTAAGTTAATAAACTAAAAAAAAAAAATTTTTAGTAAAAAAACACAAATGTTTAAAGAAAATAAACCAATAAATAAATAATATGTTGTGTTTATACAAAATATGACTTGATCAATAGATCAATAGATCAATAGAATCAATAGATCAATAGATCATGGATGGGTAAGAAGACAGTTTGATTTACTGATTTACTGGATTACTGCTTTACTGATTTACTGATTTACAGATTTACTGCTTTAGGGTATGTAAAACATAACAATTTTTTAAGTTATAAACATAAAAAGAATAAATGTTTTAGTAAAAGCAAAATGTTTAAAGAACAAAACAAAATAAATAAATAGGTTTTGTGTTATGTTATATAAAATATGACTTGAAATCATGATCATGTCATATAGATCATAGTAGATAATACGATCAAATGGATACGAATGGGTAGGATGGCAGTTTGATTTTACTGATTACTGATTTACTGATTTACTGCTTTACTGATTTACTGATTTACTGATTTACTGCTTTTGGGTATGTAAAACATAGCAATTTTAACAAAAATATGACTTGAATCAATAGATCAATAGATCAATAGAGCAATAGATCATGGAAGGTTAGGAGGGTGGCTAGAAGGCAATTTGATTTACTGCTTTACTGTTTGAAAAATAAATTTAAATAAGTAAAAATTAAAATAAATAAATAAAAATAAATCAATTAAACAAAATAATTTCTTAAACAAATTAAAAATAATAAATAACAAAAATTAAATTAAAAATAAATAAAATAAAATTAAATTGAAAAATAAACAAATAATAAATTAAAAATGAACTTATAAAATAAAATAGCAATCGAATGTTTACAGACTCGAGACGGCCGTCGATGGGCTGAGGACTGCAGGTTTCCAAGTCAGCTGCCGACATGACTGGAATTTTTCCAAAACCTCCGAAAATGGTTTTCATGTCTTTGCTTTCGACGTGCAGGGCTGTCGGAAAAATCCCCAAAATCCCCCGGAGTTGGGGATCTTGACCCTGAATTTAATGAACAAAAACGCTAAAAGGCTAAAAAAGTAGTAAAATGGCTGAAAAAGTGCAAAAAAATGGCTAAAAAGAAATTTTAACGATTAGGGTTGCCAGATTTAGCGAGCATTCTGGTAAAACGTTAAAAGTAGCAAAATTTCTTAAAAAAATGGTAAAAATTAGTAAAAAAGTACAAAATGAGCAAAATTACGATTAGGGTGCCAGATTTAGCGACAAATCTGAGCCTTCAGTTTGGCCGTTAGTTTCCCCCCTTACTACTATAATTTATATATATATATATATATATTATATATATATAATATATATATATATATAATATTTATATATTTATTTATATATATATATATATATATATATATTATATATATATTATATATATATATATATATTATATTATTACGTATATATATATATATATATTTATTATATATATATTATATTTATATATATAATTAAATATTATATATATTAGTATATAATATTATATATATATAGTATATATAATATATCTATAATATATAATATATATTATATATATATAATATATATTATATATATATATATTATATATATATATAGTATATATTTATTTTTGACCACGTTATTGATTGGGGAGAAGCTGCTTTTGTGTTTTTTTTTAAAAGAAAAAAGTTTTAAATAACTGGATAGACGTCTTTTCTTTAACGAAAATAATTACAATTTGTCCGAAGGATTTTCATATGATCCTGTCAACTGAGGATTTATCGCAAAACAAGGAAAAATCTTGTTTTTTGAAATAAAAATTGAGAAGAAGAAGAGGAATGTGAGACGTCAAATTGCCTTTTCCCCACGTGTACTTATAAATTTTATTTTGCTAATAATACGAAAAATTTTTTAGTTCGAAGAGGAAACCAAGCGATAGGTTCGAAACGTAAACTAGCTCCCATAAAATAATATTCTCCATTCCTTTTTTCTAAATATTATTTTAAATGGTTTTAAAAGTCTTGTAATTTATAAATAGAGTTCGAGTGTTAAGTTTAGAACTCTTTAAACTTGAACCTTTTGATATATATATATATTAATATTTTATATATATATATTATATATCGTATATATATATTATATATATATATATATATATATATATTATATTATTATATATCTATTATATATATTATATAATTATAGATATATTATATATATATTATTATATATATATATATATATATATAATATATATATATATATATATATGATATATATTATATATATTAATATGTATTTTTTTAAAATTATTTAAATATTAATAATTTCTTTTATACTATTATATATATATATATATATATATTATATATATTGTATATATATTATAATATATATATATATATTTATATATTATAAATATAATATTATATTATATATATATTATATTTATATATATATTATATCTTATATATACATATATTATATATATATATATATATATTATATATATATATCTATATATATATATATATATATATAAGTAATACATTTGTTTCTGGCAAACTTTATACGGAGGATAAAGCATACAGCGAGAAAGAATCTGAACATTTATTAAACTGACAACGTTTTCGGTCACAATGGGACCATCATAGGTCTAAAAAAAATTAAAAAATTTTTAAACATTAAAATTAGAATAATTTTTAATGTTTTATGAGCTAATTTGAATAATTAGCAATAAAATTTAATAATATATAATAATATAATAATATAATAATAAATAATAATACTAAAAATAATAATAATAATATAATAATAATATAATAAATAATAATATATAATGAATATATAATATAAATAATAATAATAATACTATAATAATAATATATAAATTAACTTAAAAATTTATAATAAATAATAATAACAGAATAAAAAAAAAATAAAATCAATAATAATATTAAAAATAATATTATAATAATATTAATGATGATAGTAATAATAAAAAAGTTTCACATTTTATATAAAAATGTATTAAAATATAAAATATTTAAAACATATAATAATAGTATTAAAAAATAATAATAATTTAATAATAATAATATAATTAATAATATATTAATAATATCACATAATATAAATAATAATAATAATTCTGAAAATATAATAATAATTAATAATAATAATAATAATAATAATGAAAATAATATATATTACAAATAATAAATAATAATAATTTAACATAATAAAATACTAATAATTAAAAAGAAATCAATTAAAAAATTATAATAATAATAATAAAATTACAATCCAGCAAATTATAATAATAATATAATAATAATAATTAATAATAATTGAATTTAGAATAATAATAATAATAATATATAATATATAATAATAATAAATAATAATAATAATAATAGATCATAAAGAGGAATTAAAATCAAGACAGATGCAGCATTTACTTATAGTGCTAAGAGCTGGTCAGGAGACTAGAAGCTAACTAAATGGAAAAATAGAATAAACAGAAGACAGCTACGGGTGGTGTAGCAAAAAGGATTAGTTATTTTTTTTCACCTTTATACACCTTCTAACCAAATATTTTCCATCAACCAACTAATTCATTACTAGAAGCGAAAAATCACGCTCCTTTTTAAAATCTTCTTGATCTTCCCGCCACAGGAAACTATTTATATAATATATAATATATATAATGTATAATATTATATATATATATAATATATTAAATATATTATTTAATATAATATAATAATATTATATTACTTTATATTTTAAAAGATTAATTATCATGGAATGAAGGAACTACTTAAATTTGGCAACCTTGAAATAGCGCCCTTTCCCTCTTATATTCTTCTGCCAAATACAAATAAGAGTGTATGAAACCATTATTTCTGTGTTAATTAATTATATATATATATAAGTTTTTAACTCAAATAATTAATACAAAAATCGAATGACCATCGAATTAAAGCAACTTACAGTAGTAAGCTTACAAACAACTTGTTCCAGGTGTCAGACTAGCAAAGCTTATACGTAAACTATTTATTCAATATATATGCATTAAGGCTTGTCATTTTTACCCCTTTAACGAGGCAATAACCTTTTATCACCGTTCACGGCAAGGGTACGATATAAAAAATGGTATTTTAAGGAAACCTTAAAATTGCTATATGGAGATAATATAATATAAAAATATATATATTAATATGTAATTATATATTATATTAATATATATTAATATATATATATAGGTGGTATATAAATATATTATCTAGATATATATTATTATGTATGTAATTTACCATATTATATATATTTAATATAATATATATATTATATATATTATAATTATAATATATTATAATAATAATATATTAATATATATATATTTTAGATAATATAAATTATATATTATTATATATATTATATATATATAATAATTAATATATATTATTAAATATAATATTATTAATTAATATATTATATTTATAATATATATTAATATATTATATATATATTATATATAATAATATTATATATTAATATAATATTATATAATAATATATATTTATTAATAAATATATTAATATAATTAATATATTTTTTAATATTATAATCTATTTATATTATATATATATATATATAATATATATATATATTAATTATAATATTATAATATATATAATATATATAATATTATATAATTTAAATTATAATTATATTATATATTTATAATTTTATATATTAAATATAATATACGCTGTATATATATATATAATTATTAATATATATATTAATTATAATTAATAATATATATAATTAATATATAATAATTAATTATAATTATATAATTTTTTATTATAATATTAAATATATAATATATATATATATATATATATTATTAATTATTATAATTAATTAAATAAATAAATAAAAAAAAATAAATTATAAATATATAATTATAAGTATATATATTAATATATATATTATAATAATATTTTTTTATTAATATTAATTAATATTAACAAATTTTAAATCTCTTAACAATATTAAACATCAATTCCAGATTCTAGAGAAATTGAGCGGTACTAGAGGAGAAAGTATTTATATAATTTAGTTATGTAGATTTCTGACTAACGTTGTAATAATTAATTATAATTATTAATATTATGATTATTGAAAACATAAGAGGGCCTATATATATATATACGATAAGGAGCCTCCTTGCTTATTACAGTGCAACTCTGTCCTGGGGATTGTAATATTGACAGTATTAATGTTAAAGTCAGTAATACTTATATATATATAGGCATACTATAAAATACTATTTATATATATTATATATATATATATAAATATACTACTCATAAACGCTCACTGATAGATAAAGCATGTATCTAAGATAAAGAGTATATGATATATTGGGATATTGGATTTATAGATAGTTTCTTTATTTGTATTTTAGTATGGATATATAGTTGGGTTTATGATGAGAGAGATATTGTAGTATGCTGATATATGAGATTTAGTGTTAATAATATATACTAATTATATATATACTACGTAAAATGAGCTAAATATATACTCTTATCTTCAAGAACTGAAAATTCTTCATAATATATTAATATACTGTATACTATATTATTAGAGAACGACATAATTATTATTTGTTAGTTACTCAGTATAATTACATACTATATATAGTATTAGGTATATTGAACGAGGATCATAATACTTATAATAACAATCATTAGATATATGAGAATATATATAAACTGATGTATTGTGTTATTATACAATAGAAACTAGAGCTAGGTCAATAAATATAATTAATAGTACTCTAGACCAATTTACCACTGTATATTGGTACTGATAACTAGAACAGTACAAGTTCATCGTATAGATCACTCTATATAAATATTAACTTATATATTTAATATTATATATATATATTAATATTAATTATATAATTATATTAAGAAAGGTATATTAATAAAGCAAAACACCCTTTATTATGAATATAAAGTTTGAAATAGTCTTAGACAGTAATTATAATTAATTATAATATATATATAATTATAATATATATATTATTATAATATTATTATATATATATATTAGTATATATATTAATATAATATAATTATATATATATATATATATATATATATATGTTATATATATTATATATATATATTATTAATTAATATAAATATATATAATATCATATAGTACTAGTATCTTAATATATATTATATATATATTATTAAATATATATTATATAATATAATATTTTAATATAATATATATTAATATATATATATATATATAAATATAATATTTAATATTATATATATATTAATAATATTAAATCTATTAATATATATATATAAATATAATTTATATATATAATATATAATATATATATATTATATTAAAATATATAATATATATTAATAATATTATAATATTAAATATAAATATATATTTAATATATGTTTAAATATTAATATATAATAATAATAATAATAATATATATTTATTAATATATTTAATTAATATAATAATAATATATATAATTAATAATATTATAGTATATATATATATATTATTAATATATTATATTAATATATATATATATATATAATATATATATAATATAATAATTTGAATACTTTATGTAATATAATACATGGACTGCCAAAATTAAACAAAATATAATAATAAATAATAATAATAAATATAATGATAAAAAAAAAATAACAATTATCACTTACATTTATAACTACAATATAATAATAATAATCATTAATAATAATAATAATAATATAATAATTCCAACATAATAATAAAAAAAATAGATAAAAATAATAATAATAATAATAAAAATTAAAGTACTAGCTACTTATAATCTCAAAAGGGAAAGATAAATCATGATACCAGTAACTGAATGTAATATAATTAATGAATTAAATGATTATAATATAGAGAATCATAATATCAATAAAAAGTACATAAAAATATAATAAATAATAATAATCGAGATAATCATAAGTAATAGCCTCACTCAACTAATAATTTAATAATTCAGACAATATGGAGATATAAATTAATATACTAATCAAATAACAATACATACATATTAATCACCTAATTACATAAAATAATAATCATATTACTTCCGCTGTATCATCGAATTGTAAAATATATAGAAATAAAATCCTAAAATCTATTTAAATTCAGATGTAATAATAATAATTAACTAAATATACAAAAAATGAATATTTATATTCAAATGACTATATCATATTTGATTTATGATGTGGTTGTATACTTGTTTAGTAATAAGCATGAAAATAGAAATAGCTTAAGAAGTATTCAGTAATAGTAATAGTAAAGTAATAGTAATAATAATACTAATAATCATAATAATAATAATAATCTTATAACACACAGTTCTCTGTTAACTTTAAAGAAAAAAATAAATAGTAGAAATAAAATAATAATAAATAATAATTACCACAAATAAATTTTATAAATAAATAATAATAATAATAATAATACATAATAATATATAATAATTACATAATAATTACATGAATTCTAATAAATATATTGAAAATTGAACATATACCGAAGTAAGGTTTATAATTCCATTGAAAATGGTAAATTTAATTAATCATTATATGAGATATAGTATTGATGTTATAAGATTATTATATAGAGAAAAATATAAAATCATGATATGAATATATATCATAATAATATAATTTATAATAAGTAAAATAAATAAAATAATAATATAAAAATATATTAATATAAATATATAAATAATTAATATTAAATATATAATAATAATAATAAATACATAATTAATAAAAAAATATAACAATAACAATAACAATAACAATATAATAATATAATATATATAGTATTAATATATAATAATAATATATATAATTAAATAATAATAATATAATAATAATAATAATTAATAAATAATATAATTAAATAATAATTATATATAATAATAATAAATAATTAAATAATATTAATAATAATAATTAATATATAATAAATATCAAATATAATATAATATATAATAGTGCATAATTTATAAAATTTAAGAAAAATACAGAAGTTAAATAAGTGTTGAACATATTTTCTAATAGTTTAGCTGGTCAGGAAGATAGAAGCTAAACAGAATGGAAAAAATATAGAATAAACAGTAAGAAGCACGGGAAGGCGGAGCTAAAAAAGATTAGTGAGGGTTGATGATACATTTATTAAAGAGTAGTTGATAGTGATACATAATATGTGTGAAGTATGTATAAATTTAGTATTTATACTTGCGTTTGTTATGTTTAAAGATTCAAGAATAAGATAAAAGACTTAGAGAATATAGTGAAAGCCAGAGTCTTGAATTTGCTCAAAATGACAGAAAGTAGTGTACATAAGGATAAATGAAAGATACCTAACAAGGAGAGAACTTCTATCTAACGACGGAATTTACAACAAAGATCCCCTATGGCTAATGCCTCACAGTGCTACGCATGCCTAGATCTGAAGTTAGTCTATAATGGTGGAACCTATATAGTGATCACCTCGCTCTAAGGCGGTGACATTCTGTATTTATATAATAATAAGCCACAACTGAACTGTCCACATGACAGGTACAATGTCGATCTTTGAAAACGGAAAAGAGAATCAATCGCTAAGGGAGGATATAATAACTTATATTAAAGCAGATGTGAGGAAAGGGAAACGGTTCATAGTTCATGCTCTAGATTTCTCTCCTACAAAAGAGACTTGAAAGCATGTACACCCTACATACGGAATAATTTAAAAAATATCCACATCATTTTTTTGAAACGGTAAAGTGTTATGTTGTTTAGTATGTATTGAGTAGATTTGTTAATTAAAAGGTAGTCATAGAATGATTGACTATAATATAAAAGAAATCGGATAAAGTAAAACAATGGTATTTTGAGAGTATGTTATAACAGTATAACTGAATTCTATCATGAGTAGTGAAATGAATACTGAGGTAAATTTTTATAGGCCTCTGTTTAATCTAATTAAGAAAGGCATTTTTTTGTATTTTAAAAGTTGTATATAAACTGTAAAAATTAAATATCATCCTGTGATTAGGTATTATAGTTTCTATGGTCTCTAAAGCGAGGCAAGGTGAAAATTTGCCGGTGTCCTTCCTGTCAGTACCACTCACCGCAAAGGGCAGAGGGAGCGCCTGTTGAACGTTCATATTAACATAAGTAAATTATTTATGATAAATTAGGAAGTCTGAATAGAGTTGAGGATAATATTAAAATACAGATGGCATCCTATTCCGATTTATTATAAATGTAGCAAGAATTTTATGGGGAGAGATAAGAATAGGTAAATATACAATATATAGGTGATAGAGAATACAACTATAATTAGTCATAAAGATTGTCCTGTCCATAAGGGTGAAGTTGAGAATAAATAGTTCTGCAACAGAATGTAGGAAGGGCCAAGGGGGGAAGCCATCGAGAGCAACCGGATCCCCATCCTCTAGACGCTGATGATTTGTTTTATCATAAATAAAAAGTAGGGTTAGTCATACTTGCCAAGGGAAGCATGTCAGCGAATGAAATTGTTTTTTCAATAGCCAGAATGCCTGAATCAAAAGTACCGATTCACATGCGATGCATTTTCGTAATAATGTTGTACGCTAGATGCAATGTACAGGGCACCTTTTTATCCCGTCGACTCCCGTCTATATGAGATTTGCTTTTTTATCTGCCCCTCGCTCAAAAGTATTTTAACAAAAAACATCTGTGAAATCATTTTTATGCAGCATAATACATGATGTTAAGTCAAATAAGGAGACTATTTAATAACCCAATATATAGATATTTTTATTTTCCTAATAAATCCATAATGAAGCATACTTAATAGCTTATGACTAGAAAACAGTTAATATATAAATTTTTAGAGGGGAGGCATAATGGGGATAGATTATGATTGCGGTATAGGCACTCTTGTTTATATATGTATAATTTAATAATACTATATTTTAGGTAAAATATTGGCCTAGTTCTCAACGGACGCTATTCATATACATAAAGCTGTGAGTTAACACACAACCATCTTTAATATTCTCGTAAATCATCACTTGGCTGAAAAAAACCCCTTCTGATGTCATTGGCCTCTACTCACTGAAATATACCTTTAATA
>JABUQX010067991.1:27500-30000 GCA_015478945.1 Trachelipus rathkii
TTACAGCCTCTCAAAGTTGTTAAAAATCCCATAGACTTTTCAATATTGATCAATCCAGGTTAGGTCTCATTTTGGCCCTCTAAGTCAGGTTATGATAAGTTTGTTAGGTATACACAGAGAAAATCTATAGTAGAATTACAAAATCTTCATAACTGACCATAGGATGGCCCTAAACATGAGCACGAGGAACCACAAATTTTTATTATAGAAAGTCTAGGGAAACATTTTTAACTTTCAGAGGCTTGTAACTTTTTTTCTAAAGAGACTGCCGATTTTCGTTTTCACTTATTCATTAATATTTTTTTAGGTATATCCTGTGATTTTCAAAAAAAAATTATTTTTTTTTTAATAACAAATCCTATGGGTTTTTTTTTACAACTTTGAGAGGCTGTAACTTTTTTTCCTAAGGAGAGCGACGATTTTCGTTTTCACTATTCTTTATATTATTTTTTAGAGTAAATATCCTGTGAATTTTATAAAAATCGGGGGTGACAACCTCTGGGTAACAATTAATATATATAATATATATTAATAATATATATATATATATATACTATATATATATATATATATATATATATATATATAATATATATATGATAATATATACACCGTAAAACGGGGCAATTCGGTCCAAAATTTAGGCTTTTTCTTTTTGTGAAGTCATAAAAAATCAAAATTTCAAGGTTACATCCATATGGTAAATGTTTTTTCAATTTCATCCTTAAATGAAAGTTTAAGTAAGGACAAAAAAAAATTAAAAATTAAAAAAAAATTTTGAAAACTTAAATATTTTAGTAAATTTATAAATTTGCAAGTGGCCAAAAAATTTGAAATGGGGGAAAGTGAGTCACTCTGCTGGGGATAATAGGTTCATTGAATATTATTTTCTCTAATGATTGTACATTAGTATTTTTATTAATATATGAATTTAAAACCAGTATTAAAGGTGTTGTAAAATTAATTTGGGTAGGGAAAAACAAGTCTAACTTATATTTTATCATTTTTAAACATAGATATTTGTAGAAAAGTATATAAAATTTTATTTTCATAATTTTTTTATATACAAATTGCATAATATCATAGAAACTCTTAATATTATTAAAAATAAGGTAATTTATTTAGTATTACTGACTTGAGTTCGTGTACATAGCTATATATATTAAAATTATAAACATTTCATTTAGAGGGATGCATTTTATTAAATATCATTTAATGATTTTTTACGGATTTTCGTGTATTTTATGCATATATTTTAAAGAAAAATATAAAAAATAACGTTCTGAAAATTTTAAATGGCTAATTTTCTCATTTTTTTTAGGGATATCGCTATCGATGCTTTTTTCCGATTTTTTATAT
The DNA here is from genome assembly GCA_015478945.1 of Trachelipus rathkii. NCBI lineage: Eukaryota > Metazoa > Arthropoda > Malacostraca > Isopoda > Trachelipodidae > Trachelipus > Trachelipus rathkii. The sequence continues at coordinate 28,860 of JABUQX010067991.1, forward strand.
ATCGATTGCATTAATATTTTTCTGATAATTAATAATTTTGAACGATTATCAACAATTCGATTGTTAGGCCAAATTTACGTTTACGTTTATTAAAATAAAAAAAAATTCGCAAACGAATTTTGTAATAATAAAATAATAATAAAATAAAGTAATAATAAAATAAATTTTTTTTTCTTTTAATAACAATACACAATATATATTTTTTTATTATATATCTATATATATATATATATATTATATATACATATAAATATAAACAAATATCTATATATATATATATATCCTTCCTATATATATTAGGCAAAATTTTAAAATTGACCAGTAGAAAATTTTACGAGTACGTTGAAACAAGCTGCGTGAGTCGGTATTAGATCGACTCACGCTGAGTTCGTGAGGCGATTGAGTCTATTATATGATATATATATTATATATATATATATTATATAATATATATATAATATATAATATAAATATATATATATATATATATATATATATATAAAATGTAATGTAGAAAGAGTGTAGATCTATAGAGATATATATAAAAAAAACAAAAAAAAACAAAAAAAAAACTACCTATTAACGTGCTTTATCCCCTATGCAGGGGTAACACGGGGGGACCACAGACAAGAAATCGAACTTTAAGGCCGCTATCCCAAACCAGCGCCCACCAACGTGTTCGCAGTCAAAGTTTTAATTCTTGCCACCAGGTAAGATAAAACCCAAACTGCTATACGCGGAGGATTTGAACCAGCGTCCTCTCGTAAGAGAAGCGGTGACTCAACCTCCTGCGCCCGAGGCGTTCTAATATATATATATATATATAATATATATATTTTAGACATATATATATATATATATATATATATATATATATATATATATATTATATAATATATCTATTTTCTGTTCTTTTTAACAATAAGTTAGTAAAATAAATGGACCAACATTATTTTTTTGGATTTAGTTGTTTATTATAAGAAGAATGACATTCGAACGGAGTCCGGCTCGTATAGTCAAGAGGAATATCAAGCACAAGAAATACGCGTCCGGTACTCAGCGGGAGGCACTCGCCCAAGCTAAGCCGAGAAACCCAGGTTCGTCACTGGTTGGTCGTGAGTGTGAGCTAATCTCTTCTTGG
>JABUQX010067991.1:35000-37500 GCA_015478945.1 Trachelipus rathkii
ATATATATATATATATTTAAATTAATAAAATATAAACATATATATATATAAATTTAGATGTACAATTACACATATAATATATATATATATACATCAGAGGTGGGCACCCCGGCTCATTTAGGGGTAGTCCGCTAGCGCACCTCCGCACCTCGAGAAAAAGTAGTCCGCTAGCGCTCCGCCGCACTTATTCAGACCATCAAACCTCCGCTATCGCCAAATCCGCACGGTCGCACGTCTCTCGCTAATAATATGCGACTCACAAAAGATTTTTAATATTAAATACTAAATACTATATATATATCCTTACAAGTTAATGTGTTTATAATATTATAGGAAAAAATGGCGTGATGATTTTTGTAGTCTTAAATGAGGACCTTTATTTACAGTGTTCGTCTTCATAAGGACAAGAGATCCATAGTACCTTTCAAAAGATTAGGTGCTCAAAATTAAAGCAGTTAAGGCTGACCTCTTTGCCTCAAAATATCCCAACCACCAATACAAAATATTCGCTCTATAGCTGCAGAACTAGGGAGAGGTGGTATTATATTTATGAAACAAGAACAATTCTGCTATGCTGAAGTGAAAGATGTCCTTTGTGAGAGGAGTGCTTGTGTTAGTTCATTCCAGCATTCCATTGCTAATTTAAGGTCCTACCTAATCATTCTGCTCCCTTCTGAAATATTTTGACCACCCTGTCCACCATAAGAAGGTCTTTCGTGCAAGACTTTAGTAGAATCCATGAAAGCCTCCACTCCTGCAGGAGTCGATGCAAATGCTACGTATCAGCTCGGGAGTATATATATATTATATAATAATATATATATATATAATATATATAATATATATATATATATATATATATATATATATTATATTATATATATATTATATATATATATATATATATATATATATATATATATATAATATTATATATATACTATTATATATATATATATATATACGGTAATATTATATATATATTTATTATATATATATAATATAATAATAATAATATTATATATATTATAGATATAATATATATATATATATATATATATTTATATATATATATATATATACTATATATATATATATATATAATATATATATATATATAATATATATTATATATATATATATATATATATTACATTCAGTAAAAGCTAATAACCCAAATAGTAATATTATATATAATATTTATATTATATATATATATATATATATATAGATAGTAATTATATATAGTATATATATAATATATATATATTATATTATATATATTATATATATATATATATATATATAGTATATTATATATATATATAATATATATATATAATAGTATTTGGCGTTTTTACAAAGAATTTGATTTAGATATGCCTAGTTATTATAGTAATAATATAATTAATAAAGTATAGATGAGGGTAATAGCCTTTAGTCTATAAAATCAATTTAAATGTTATTTATTATATATGTACCTTTAAGGAGGTTGAGATTATTTTTGAAGTTTAATTATTATTAAAAAACAATAAGTCTTAGACTAAAAATATAAATATTTATAAAACTTAAAAATAAAAATTATATTTCATTATTATAACCAATAAGAATTCTTAATAAAGTAAACTATATTCATTTTTTAAAGGTCGGAACCAAAGATGCGGAAACTTCTTTGATCGCCACGTGCAAGTTGCTAATTTCCTGCGACCCCACACCTCCGCTTGTCCGGCACCTATTCTGGTAGTCCGCTCGGGGCGGACTAGCGGAAGAGTAACGATGCCCACCTCTGCATATATATATATATATATATATATATATATATATATATATATATAAATATACATACTATATTATATTACTATATATATATATATATATATATTATATATATATATACCGGTATATATTATATATCAGAGGTGGGCACTTCCTCTCTTTAGTCCGCTAGTCCGCTCAGCGGACTACCAGAATAGGGGCGGACTAGCGGAGGTGCGAGAGTCGTCAGGAAATTAGCGGACTTGCAGTGCGAATCAAAAGAAAGGGATCAAAAAAAGTTTCCGCACCTTTTTAAAAAAAAGAAAAATAAGTTTTAGTTGAGGATAAGAATTTGATAGAAGTTTTGTAAAAATCAGTTATAATAGGTCATATTTTTAGGCCTAGAGGGGTATTGGTACTACTGTATAATTTAAAAAATCTTTTAATATACATAAAAAAGAGGTAATTAAAAAAAAAAAAAAAAAAAAAAAAACATTTGGTTTAAAAAAAACATGTTTGTTTTTTTCAAAAAAAAAAAATTTAAAAAACCGTTTTTTTCACAACTATATTATATATAAATATATATTATATATAATATATATATATATATATAACTATATATATATATATTATATATTTATATATATATATTATATATATATATATATATATATATATTAGGGATGTACCGGAACCAGATTTCCGCACATCTTTAAAAAAGTCGGAACTTTTCGACTTCAGCTAC
>JABUQX010067991.1:45000-55000 GCA_015478945.1 Trachelipus rathkii
CACAGTGTGAAATCATGTTGGATGATGAGCAATTGGAATGAGTATCCGAGTTTAAATATTTAGGCTATGTTGGATGAAATGGGAACGGATGATGCAGAGTGTAGTAGGAAAGTTGTGAGTGGCAGGTGAAATTAAATTTGGAATGCTGTTACCAGTGCTAATGTTAAGCAGCGAAACTGTTGTGTGGTATAAGAAATATAGATTTAAGGTGAGAGAGAGAGAGAGAGAGAGAGTTCAGTCTGTTCAGATAGATAATCTTAGGGGCATGTTAGGTGCGAGAACAATTAATTAATTGAGCAAAGAATTTGTGAGAGATCTGTGTGGTGCATGAAGGTAAAAGGCGTGACATGAGAGTGTATCCAGATACTGGATGATAGTCGGTTTGTTTAAGCGGCGTTGTATAGAGGGTGGGTATGGTTGGAATCGACCAACTGAAGACCAATGAAAACGTGGCTTGAGACAGTAAAAGAGTGTCTGAATGAAAGGAATTGAACTTGGGTTTCAAGCAAAAGAAGAATTGGTGCATAATAGGTGTGAAAGGTGGGAGTTTTGCTGAGGCGGGGCAGGGTTGTGGCCGGCCCAGGGATAAATACCGACGTTGATGAGATCCCACAGTGGGGGTTTGTCACTTATGAAGCTCTAGGGTGGATTTTGGCTTCAACAAGCTTACATTTAAGGGTATGAGGGGAGGATTTTGGGGCTTTGTTTTTCGACTCTTGTCATGTTTGTCTACTTAACTACTTTGTTTCCAATTCATGTTGCGCGCCTAGCCCCCAATCTGTGGGGGGGGATTTAGAAAGAAAGATGATGAAATTATTATTATTATTATTATTATTATTATTATTATTATTATTATTATTATTATTATTATTATTATTATTATTATTATTATGCAATTTCTTTTTATAGAGATTTCTGACTCTGAGAAATGTTTCATCGTTTTTAATTAAAATAAGAGAAAAAGAAAAGGGTTCAGAGGTTTATTTTGAATCTGAGGAAGAGGAATTGTTCACCAGACTTGTCATGTCAAAGGCTCCGCAAGTGATTCTCAAGAAGTGGAGCGTTGAGGAATTAAAGGTATTATTATTAGTAGTAGTAGTAGTTTCTGTAGAGCAGTTACATACCTTTGTTTAGATAGCTTTATTTTAATATAACCCTTGGAGTTTATTTCTGGTGGTCTTGTTTAACATTATAACATCTCACCATTTCCCACACCCTGCCAACCTATACGTCCATATTCTCAGATGAGCGCTGGTTTTGGCTGTGGGCAGAATTAGCAACCTACCATCCTCTCGGACTCTGGAGGCGCTCTCTTGGTTCTGCTCGACCAGTCAACAAGAAATCCTTTGGGTTCATTTGTCCAAAAGCTCATCAACTCTGTTCAATTGAATGGAAAGGACATTGCGTTCTGTTGGGTCCCTTCCCATGTGGGTGTTCCGGGGAACGAGAGAGCTGATACAGAAACAAAACGTGCTGCCACCGGCAGGGTAACTAGCAGACGATTACTTCCATTGAATATACTGTTGGGACACCTCCCTGCGACTGATTTTTAGGTTTGAATTCGTCAGGGTTTCCTCCTGCTGGGGGGCGTGTTGGGCGGAGGATTCTCGTGGCGCCAAGCTGCAGAATGTTAAACCTCTTTTAGGTCACTGGCCATCCTTTTGTAAACGGGGTCACCGCCAGGAGGTAATTCTCGCCCGTTTACTAATTGGATACACCATCTTACGCATGGCTTTCACATGGTGAGATAAAACCCCCATCATGTCCGTTTTGTTCTTCGTGTGGTCCTCTTACTATCGCCCATATATTTGCGTGTTGCGACGCAATCTCAGCCATCCAACCAAAGTTCTTCCCTGACATACTTACCATTCCTTTCCGGAATCGACTTGCTCATATTTTATCTGATTCCTCCCCATTTTCGAAGTGACAGTTTTTGAGTGCCTCCAAAAACAAAAATTTTATAATTTATATATAAACAAAAAAAAAAAAAAAAAAAAAATAAATATATATATATATATATATATATATATATATATATATATATATATATATATATATATATATATATATATATATATATATATATTTTTTATAATAGTGTGTATTGTAGTTGATATATAGTGTTGGGTGTAGGCTTATGAATGGAATCAAAAAATATGTATGAGATAGTAAAGCGTGTGTAAGAATAAATGGGGTTGAAAGTGATTGGTTTAATATTAATAGCGAGTGAGGGAGGAATGTGTTATGTCTCCTTGGTTTGTTCAATTTGTATATGGATGGGGTTATGAAAGAATTAGAGGTGGGGGAGGCAGGGGAAGGTGTTAGAATGGAAGAGAGTGGAGGGTGCCCTACCTATTAAATGCGGGTGATTTGGTTTTGTGTGGCAAATCTGAAGAGTTTGAGAGGATTGGTAGAGGATTATCAGGGTGTGTAAAAGGAGGGGTTTGAAAGTAAACGTAGATATTAGTAAGGTTATGATTGTGAGTGAGGACTGTCCTCGGTGTGAAGTTATGTCGGATGGTGAGCAACTGGAACAATTGTCTGAGTTTAAATATTTAAATTTTTTGGATATATGGTAGAGGGTATAGTTCCGAGAGATTTTGGAGGGCAGTAATAGTGCCCTTATATAAGGGTAAGGGAGATAAGGGGACTGTAGGAATTATAGGGGAATTAGTTTATTGAGTGTTGTAGGGAAGATATATGCTGGTATTTTGATCGAAAAAGTGTGTCGAGTGACTGAAGACTTATTGGTGAAGATCAAGGTGCGTTTAGGAGTGGTAGAGGATGTGTAGATCAAATCTTTTCATTGAAACAAATGAGGGAGAAGAAGAATAAATTGTATTTGTTTTTATGGATTTACAACAGGCGTTTAATAGGATTAATAGGGAAGCTCTATGGCAGGTGTTAGTGATATATAGTGTTGGTGGTAGGCTTCTGAATGGAATCAAAAGTATGTATGACGATAGTGAAGCGTGTGTTAAGAATAAATGGTGTCAATAGTGAATGGTTTAATATTATTAGTGGAGTGAGGCAGGGATGTGTTATGTCTAATTGGTTATTCAATTTGTATATGGATGGGGTTATGAAAGAATAGAGATGGGAGTGGCAGGAAATGGTGTTAAAATGATAGAGAATGGAGGTGGATTTAGGGTGCCCTACCTAATATATGCAGATGATTAGGCTCCAATTACCAGTATCATTTTCTGAAAGTAGTGAATCTAGTATTAGCTATAATGGCTGTAAAAGCCTAGTATATATACATAAGTTTCACAAATTATTGCAAAATTGTAACATTTTAAATGATCTTTAATATTAAAAAAAAAAAATCTATTTTAGTATTTTAAGGTTTCTTTCTATATTCTAAGATTTTTTTCATAACATTAGGTAACTCAACATTTCCTTGGGAATGGGTAAAGGGACATCGTCGTGAAAGATTTTCAGTAAGGGTCCCTAAATTAATGTAAGGTACACATTCATTGCCATTCTCCTCACATTCACACTCCAATTCATCCTCGATAAACTCTCCCTCTACTGAGCAATCTAATGACATTGCTAATTCCCATAAGACTATAATTATGTCCATCAAAAGTTAAAGGATTTTCCTGGATTCGTTCAAAAAACCCTGACCAGGACAACTCATGAGAACCAGAAGCTGGTGTATTTTGCTCAGGGAAACCCCATCAAAAATGAAATCAGAACTGTGAGAGTCGGTTAAACCAATATCTGCATAATTAGAAACATCAACCGGAGGTGGTTCTCTTTCTGGAACATTCTCAAAAGTGTATTAGAAAAAAGTAATTAGAGATTATAGCAGAATGCCAATTAATATTAGAATGTATAGTATCGGAATTAGGGGTATGGCATGAGTGCACATTTCCCACTTTCTGTCATCAGCCCTATTGTTTGTAATAATATAGTGACAAGCATAAGGTGAAGTTTTGTATAAATAAGGGAGCTATGATTATGAACAATATCAGAATGAGTCGGAATGTGTGTTACTGAAGTGATATTATTGAGAGAAAGTATGGGAGATGTATTAGATAGAAAGCCAGAAAAATCAGAAACAGGAGGAAGAGAATTAACACCATGGAACATGCCTGAGTAATCACTATGAACATCACAAGTATTATTACTTATGTCTACTCCACTACATGAATCTACTGTCAGTTGTTTAAGTTCATCAATCTTAATTAGTAATTCTGGAAGACTATCAAATATTTCAGAAGACAAAACATTTCCATTACTGAATCCGCAAAAGTCCTCCTTTATGTCCTCTATAGGATCTACACAATCTATCAACCTTTTTTCTACCAAGCTACTATCATGCCTATCACCATCACCATGACTACCCTTATTACCACCACTACTACTATTACAACTATTTTCTATATCATTACAATTGCCATCTACTTCATCAAAGAAATAATTTCTAAAGACCCTATTAAGAAAATAGGCTGGAACACTTACCCATTTCCGTAAATAACTGAAATGAACCTTTTCCTGTCTATTTTGGTTTGAAACCAATCTTCGTATAGCGTATGTCAGTTCATTACTGTTTACTTTTATAACTTCAAAATGTCCTTCCCATAGGCTTTTGAATTTATTACTAGTCTGATGACCTTTCAAAGTCATTTTTTTTTAGCAACTTTTTCTCCAACTTTAAAAGGGCGAAAGTTTAAGCTTCCACCATCCCAGTGCTGGGAAAAACTTTGAGGTGCTTCATCATGGGATTTGTACAAAAGAAAATCAGAAGGAGACATATTTAAAGTGCTGTAAAGAGTGTTATTATATAATGCTGAAGTGGTAATCTCCAAATCCCAGTTCTGTGGATTTTCTATTACTAGACATTTTAATATCTGTATCAGACTACGATTGAATCGTTCACACATACCGTTACTGGATGGATGTAAAGGGGAAGTGCGCACATGTTTTCTACTAAATTCAGCCAATATCGATTGCAATTCTGATGCCAGACTCTGCACCATTGTCAGTCAATAACTGAAGAGGTACCCTAGGCAAAAAGGGTAATATTCTATACTTAAGCATCGAAGCCACTGTCTGACTTTGTTTATTCTTGATTGGAACTACTAATGCCCATTTTGAAAAATGATCTATTAGAACTATACAGTACTTACTTCACTGTTAGATAGAGGAAATTGTAATAAGTCCATGGCCACGAGGTCAAAGGGATGATTGGCAATTATTTTTAACATCAGAGGAGTAATGTTTGAGGAAAACTATTTTAACTTTTGACATATAGAACAACATTTAACTATGTCGGATATGACTTTATTTATCTGTGTATGCCTGCACTGTTTATATAAAAGATCCAATAGCTTATCTCTATCAATATGTGCACAATGTGTGTGTAAAGTTAAAGTGATTGCGATCAACAAATTAAAAGAAACTACAAAAAGTTGATTATTTTTATTTTTATAGTATAAAATTTCATTATTAATAACTAAATTATTTCTATTGGCTTTGAATAAAATAATTGAAGCATTCCAATTGTTTACTGGGATATTTCTGTTTATATGCCTAAGTAGAGTAGAAATGATTCTATCAGATTTTTGATCTTTCATTATTTCAATTTCATTAATATTTGAATCTCCACCCCATGCAACACGAACTGGTTGGATAGAATTGATTTTTATAATAGTCCCTAATCTATTGATAATTGCTGTATTAACATTACTATTAATAGGTCTCAAATAATTATAATGTACTCGGTTTAAACATTTCAAATACAAACTTTCTTAGAAGAATTTACTTGCGTAAATAACGAGGTTTACTATTGTTATAAAACAATCGAATTGTATCTTTGGGTTATTTTTATGGATTCGGTTTTAAATATGCATTTTAAAACCTAAAACCGAGCTGCTTCAATTTGGCAACTCAGCGTATGTAAAAATAAGGCTACACAATCTCATGAAAAACAATTAGGCCCCCCGGCCAGATATTATTTATTATATTATATTATATTTTATATAGTTATCTTACTTTATAGGTTTGGTTCGGTTTATAGGCGGATTGCGACACTGTCTGATGCAAGTTTTATACGCTGATTTATAGATTTTTGTGTGATTTTATAATAAAGTTCTATAACATTAAAAGATCTTTTCTTTTCTTTACTACTAGAAGGCATATGTAAATAATTCAAAAAAAATAAAAATCTTTACAGACAAAAAAATGTACAAAGTAGCACAGTCACTGTTTGAAAATGTAGTTTTCAAAGATTGAATAACACCGACCTTCTCATATGTGCAAGATCAAACCTAACAATTCATCATTTTTTTTGGCCCTTAATCTGATGAACTGACAATTCTGTACAAAAATATCCTATAAAAAAAAAAGCAGAAAATTGGCCAAGATAGGGCGTAGGTTTATAAAGTGCAAACTAATTCAGCATCTCATCCCTCTGGACTCAAAGGGTTAATTTAACTTGTAAACTCTTAAATTAAAGATTTGGGCATTACTAGTAGTTTTAACAAGTTTAACTTTTCAATAACACGTCAGTGCTATTTTATCTAAGGCCAGTAAGTTAATTAAGGACCAGGCTTTAATATTTTAAAGAAACACTATTTAGCACTAATTTCCTGTCTTTGGGTTCACACATTCTGGAAAGTCAGGGAGGGAATAAAAAATTGGTCAGGGAAGTCAGGAAAACGTTTTAAGATATGCTGAAAATCAGGGAAAATTCCAAAAGAAAGTCAGTAAAAATTTTAAAATTTCAAAACATATGAGAAATGATCCATGGACCAAGTTACATATTTTGATATTTTTTTCCTTACTGTATAATTGTGGAATGAGAGAATGTATTTGATAAGTGAATGAAAAGGATGGGGGAGAAAGACATCCCATAAATCTACTTCTATTCCTGTTTTCTTCTATTTTTAGTTCACTATTTACCTACTATTCTTCCTATTCTGTTTGTAGAGGTTGTTCCAGTTCCATCCTTTCAATGAAGGTGATTGGTAATATGGAATGTTTTATGACTGTAATGACTTAAGACTTAAACTGTTTAATATCTTTTTTTTTTTTAGGATTTTATACTTTTTGAGTTTGACGAAAGTGATTTTTGGATTTTTTGCAGTTTGAAGGTATTTATTTATTATTTATTTAATAAAATTACAACAAAACAAAAAAAACTAACTTAACGACCAGTGGTTGACTCAAACTGAACCCACAGTTTATCAGGTGCTTGGGTAAAGGACCTGATAGGTCCAAGGCATCGGTAAAGTATGTTAAAAAGAACTTTGATCTTCTAACATGGGATGCCAAAGGCCGAAGTTTCACATTCATGAGAAACTCTTTTGAATTTAATCAAACTCAGCAGGATCAACCATTATTGAAAAACTTTTTCGGTGTTCTGATAATACAAATATTAGTGAAGTGTGTGCACTGAAAATTAATGCCATTCCATCAACTTCTATCATACTCAACCGATTGTAATGACCCTGAGTGTTCTATTAAAAACCAACCAAAACCAGTTTATCAATCAGTTTCCATCTTTTTCTTAAAAGATGATGTTACAAGATCTGAATACTAATGGGCAATTAGGTGGTGGATGATAAATGTCTTTAAACTCGTGTGCGAAGTTGGAGTTGCGCAGTATATGTAGCAGTTGTTAAGAGGTGAGGTTGTGCGCAGTGGAGTAGGTGTTGTAGCTTTCAGATGAGTTGTGTTTGTTTATAAATGGGCAATGAAATTAAAATGTGATTACCTGGACTTTGCTCCCTATTTTTCTAGAAAGCAAGAGCAATCAATACACTCTACTTTGCAGTGAAGCTCATTCTAATACCCCCTTGAATTAAAAAATTCAAAATATTTTTGGATGATGATTGTCTTTCTAAGAGACTGATTAGTGTTTTTTCTTCTATAGTACCTGGGAATCAATGTTATGTGGAATTGTGGCAAATTGTTAAATTAGGACTGATATTTTCGCATGGAAATGCGAAAGTGGAAGGAGGGTTTCCTATAAATTAAGCAATTTTGGTGGAGATGAAAAAACATAGTCTGATTTCTCAAAGAACAGTGCAAAATGCCTATAAGATCTCATGAAAGTATTCATAAGTTCCCTATCACTCAAAATGTTGACAAATGTATAAGAGCTGCCCCATAGGAGATAATGAAGAACATCTCAATCTTTCCAAACTGTACCAAAAGGAATAAAAAGGTTTTGAACAAAGAAAATTATATAAAAATCTATAAACTTGAAGATCATAGAAAGATGTTTAAAACTGAAAGCTTTGACAGAAAGAAGCTCATAAAAATCAAAAATTCAGATGCTTGAGAAGGAAAAAGTTAGCCTAAATCTCCCCATTCGAGAACTTTGTGATCACAGTGGACTTTATTCACCTAGGCTATTAATGTAAGCTTTTAATTTATTTTCTTTTTGTATAAATAAAACGGTTTACTTTTGGAAAAAATAAAAAGGAGTGCGTTGGATGGCTATGGGAAGGTATAGGCCCTGATTACTAAAATTTTTTTTTTTTTAAATTCTCCATGATGATGATCAGCTGGGTTAAAGGCGAGGTTTAAAAGTGCGACTAATCAGTCTCATCTGGACTCAAAGGGTTAAATTTAACTTGTCATAGTTTATTTTATTCTAAGGCCAGTAGTTAATTAAGGAGCAGGCTTTATATTTAAAGAAAACACTATGTGAGAATATAAATATAATTAACAAAAGTAAAAAAATATAAGTAGCAAATATTCCTTGGAAGTTTATAGACTAACCTAAACCTAACCTCAAATTTAGAAATGTGAGCAATATCTATACATGTTTATGTTTATTCAAGGTACTTTTGAGTTTAATTAATATAAAGTTCTTTTTACTCTTTACACAAATTGTATCATAACCTAGTAACTAGTTTGTCTAGTTTTATTACAGTAACTGTTTTATGTTGGCTTTTATTAGTCAGTGATTTATTTATTTGATGTTTCAAGTGCGAATTTCTACAATCGTGGATTTGAACATGAACAAATTAAGTCCAACAATTTGAAGCCTCTAAATTGCAATCATGACACCTTTTGTAGCCTTTTGCCACCATGTTGTTTAAATTTTGATAACTTTTAAAATATACTAATTTTAATCAAAATTAAATTTTGAATATTAAAATTATTTAACAAAGTAAATACTCTTTAATCAAACAAATAATTAATAATAATAATAAAAAAAAACCAATGAATAATACTACTTTATATCCATTAACAATAATAAGATCATCAAACTATCATGAACTTAATCACTCTTTAACAAAACAAATAATAAATACCCTATTAAAGAAAATTTCTTCCATTTACATATGCTGTGTGTAAAATATAAGAATGGATTTTATTACTTAAATCTAAGTAGACTCCAATAGCTTGCAAATGAAAACTTTGTGACAACTTTAAAAAATATTTGACAGTATTAAAAAAATATTTTTGAAAATAAATAACTAATTTAGTTCTTCATAAACAAAAATTCAGAACATTTAAAAAATTAAAAAATAAAATATACAAACAAATACACACCTATCTAATACTATCAACTCCTAACCCCCTTTACATCGATAGTGAAGCATGTGTAAGAATAAATGGAGTGGAGAATGAATAGGATTAATATAAATAGTGGAGTGAGGCTGGGAAATTGTTTTATGTCTTCATTGCTATTTAATTTGTGTGCCTATAGATGGGGTGATGAAGAAATAAAGGTAGGTGTGGGAGGGGAGAATTTTAGACTAATGGAGAATGGAAGAGAGTGGAGGTTGCCATGTTTATTTATTGTACGCTGATGAATTAGTTTTGTGTGGCAAATCTGAAGAAAGTTTAAGAAGATTGGTAAAGGGGTTTGGCAGGGTGTGTAAAAGGAGGTGTTTGAAAGTAAATGTGGATAAAATTAAGGTAATGGTGATGGGTGAGGAGAGTCCACAGTGTGAAATCATGTTGGATGATGAGCAATTGGAATGAGTATCCGAGTTTAAATATTTAGGCTATGTTGGATGAAATGGGAACGGAT
>JABUQX010067992.1:2500-10000 GCA_015478945.1 Trachelipus rathkii
AAAATTTATTTATTTTGTTTAATTTGTTTTAATATTTTGTTTTTACTAAAAAATTTATTCTTTTGATGGGTTTATAACTTAAAAAAATTTCATATTTACATACCTTATAAAGCAGTAAATCAGAAATCAGTAAATCAATCTGTATCCAGTCACCCTCCTACCCTTCTGTGATCAATTGATCTATTGATTCTATTGATCTATTGATTCAAGTCATATTTTTATACATAACACAAAAACTTTTATTTATTTTGTTTTGTTTCTTAAACAATTATGTTTTTACATAAAAATTAATTAGAAAAGTTGTATGTTTTAAATATTGTTTTTTACTAAAAAATTTATTCTTTTTATGTTATAACTTAAAAAAATTTGCATATTTACAACACCTTAAATCCAGGTAAATCAGTTGAAATCAAACTTTGGGCCCCCCCCTTCCCCCAAATTTTAATTAACCCCTTTTCCTTCTTTACCCCCCCCCCCCTTTCTTTTGTTTGGAATTCTATTGGAATCTTATTTTTGAAAAAATCTATTGAGCTATTGATCTAATGATTCAAGCATATTTTGTATAACATAACACAAAAACTTTTATTTGTATTTTGTTATGTTTCTTTAAACATTATGTTTTTACTATAAAAATTTATTATTTTGTTTAATTTTGTTTTAAAATATTTGTTTTTACTAAAAAAAACCTATTCTTTTTATGTTTAAACTTAAAAAAATTTGCCCTTTTTACATACCTTAAACAGTAAATCAGTAAATCAGTAAATCAAACTCCCTCCATACCCTCCTACCCTTCTGTGATCTATTGATCTATTGATCTATTGATCTTAATGATCTATTGATTCAAGTTATATTTAGTGTATAACATAACACAAAAACTTTATTTATTTTGTTTTTTCTTTTTATATGTTTTTAGTATAAAAATTTATTTATTTTGTTTAATTTGTTTTAAATATTTTGTTTTTACTAAAAAATTTATTCTTTTTATGTTATAACTTAAAAAAATTTGCATATTTACACACCTAAAGCAGTAAATCAGTAAATCAGTAAATCAAACTGCCTCCATACCCTCCTACCCTTCTTTGATCTATTGATCTATTGATCATTGATCTATTTGATCTAATGATTCAAAGGCATATTTTGTTATAACATTATAACACAAAAACTTTTATTTTATTTTTGTTTTGTTTTTTTAAACATTATGTTTTTACTATAAAAATTTATTATTTTGTTTAATTTTTAAATATTTTGTTTTACTAAAAAATTTATTCTTTTTATTTTTATAACTTAAAAAATTTTTGCAATTTTTAGAACACCTTTAAAAAGCAGTAAATCAGTAAATCAGTTAAATTAAACTGCCCTCATTACCGATCTATTGATCTATTGACTATTGATCTATTGATCTTATTGATCTATTGAATCTATTGATTCAAGTTCAATATTTTGTATAACATAACAACAAAAACTTTTTATTTATTTTTGTTTGTTTTCTTTAAATTTTCGTTTTTTATTAAAAAATTTATTCTTTTTATGTTTATTAACTAAAAAAATTTGCATATTTACATACCTTAAAGCAGTAAATCAGGTTAAATCAGTAAATCAAACTGCCCTCCAACCCTTTCCTACCCTTCTGTGATTCTATTGATCTATTTATTCTATTGATCTATTTGATCAATGATTCAAGTTTCATATTATTGATAAACATTAACCAAAAACTTTTATTATTTTTGTTTTGTTTTTGTTTAAACAGTATGTTTTTACTATAAAAATTTATTTATTTTGGGTTTAATTTGTTTTAAATATTTTTGTTTTTACTAAAAAATTTATTCTTTTTATGTTATAACTTAAAAAAATTTGCATATTACATACCTTAAAGCAGTTAAATCAGTAAATAAGTTAATCAAACTGCCCTCCATACCCTTCCACGATCTACCTCATACCCTTCTGTGATCTATTGATCTATTGATCTATTGATTCAAGTCATATTTTGTATAACATAACACAAAAACTTTTATTTATTTTTGTTTTGTTTCTTTAAACTTTGTCGTTTTTTACTAAAAAATTTATTCTTTTTATGTTTATAATAAAAATATAAACTTTACATACCTTAAAGCAGTAAATCAGTTAAAATCAGTAAATCAAACTGCCCTTCCATACCCTCCTACCCTTCTGTGAATCTATTGATCTATTGAATCTATGATCTAATGATTCAAGTCATATTTTGTATAACATAACACAAAAACTTTTATTTATTTTTGTTTTGTTTCTTTAAACATTATGTTTTTACTATAAAAATTTATTTATTTTGTTTAATTTGTTTTAAACTTTTCGTTTTTTACTAAAAAATTTATTCTTTTTATGTTTATAACTTAAAAAAAATTTGCATATTTACATACCTTAAAGCAGTAAATCAGTAAATCAGTAAATCAAACTGCCCTCCAGCTACCCTCCTACCCTTCTGTGATCTATTGATCTATTGATCTATTGATCTATTGATTCAAGTCATATTTTGTATAACATAACACAAAAACTTTTATTTATTTTTGTTTTTTTCTTTAAATTTTTCGTTTTTTACTAAAAATTTATTCTTTTTTATGTTTATAACTTAAAAATTTAGCATTTTTACATACAGACCTCATATTTACATACCCTTAAAGCAGTAAATCAGTAAATGAGTAAATCAAACCCCTCCATACCCTCCCCCTTCCATGATCTATGATCTATTGATCTACAAAACGTATTGATCTATTGATTCAAATCATATTTTGTAACATAACATAAAAAATAAATTCTTTGCTGTGGCTGTTTGTTGTTGTTGTCTGTTGTTGTTGTGTTGTTGTTTGTTGCTGCCCTTTAATATTCATTACGTTCCAAGTTAAATTGAAAATATACAATTACTTTTTCAAACAAAGAACGGATATCAATTACATGAACATCTGTTGCTTTGTTCTGACAATGATATGAATTCGGTTACAACATCTGTTACATGAGGGGTAAAAATTGCTATGCGTATAAACATGTATGCAAACACACACACACACACACACACACACAACACTTACACACACACAAATATATATATATATAATATATAATATATATATATATATAATATATATATATATATATATATATATATATTATATATAGTATATATATTTATATATTGGCGAGTTAGTAAATATTGGACGGGTTAGCGGCCGACGGTGTCTTGCTGTGTTTAGGGGACCATAAAATAAATTAAAATAAATAAATAAATAACTTATTAATTTTTAACAAAAATATAAACAACAAGAAGAATAATAAAAACTTAAAAGACAATTAATAAAGAAAACGAAAAAATTTGGATATGATGATTTTATTAATCATCAACAAAAACATAATAATATTAAAGCGAACAATGTGAAGATCTTTATATTAATATCTTACAAATTGTTAAAATATATCTTATTATTAAACCAATATTTACTAACTCGTCAATATATATATATATATATAATATAATAATATATATATATATATATATATATATTATATATTATATATATATATATATATATATATATATAATATAATATATATATATATATTTGTTAGTGTGTGTGTTTATGTGTGTGTGTGTGTGTGTGTTTGCATACATGTTTATACGCATAGCAATTTTTACCCCTCATGTAACAGATGTTGTAACCGAATTCATATCATTGTCAGAACAAAGCAACAGATGTTCATGTAACATTAATATTTTAGAGATATGTTTGAAAAAGTATTGTATATTTTCATTTAACTTGAACGTATGATATATTTACAGCTCAACAACAACAACAACAACAACAACAACAACAACAACAACAAACAACAACAACAACAACAACAACAACAACAGTCACAGCAAAGAATTAAGTTTTGTGTTATGTTATACAAAATATGATTGAATCAATAGATCAATAGATCAATAGATCAATAGATCAATAGATCATGGAAGGTAGGAGGGTGGCTGGATATGATTTACTGAAAATTTACTGATTACTGCTTTAAGGTATGTAAATATGTAAATTTTTTAAGTTATAAACATAAAAAGAATAAATTTTTAGTAAAAACGAAAAGTTTAAAGAAACAAAACAAAATAAATAAAAGTTTTGTGTATGTTATACAAAATATGACTCTGAATCAATAGATCAATAGATCAATAGATTCAATAGGATCACAGAAGGGTAGGAAGGTATGGTGATGAGGCGTTTGATTTACTATTTACTGATTTTACTGCTTTAAGATATGTAAATATGCAAATTTTTTTAAGTTATAAACATAAAAAGAATAAATTTTTTAGTAAAAAACAAAAATTTAAAAGAAAATAAAACAAAATAAATAAATTTTTATAGTAAAAACATAATGTTTAAAGAAACAAAACCAAAATAAATAAAAGTTTTTGTGTTATGTTATACAAAATATGACTTGAATCAATAGATCAATAGATCAATAGATCAATAGATTCACAGAAGGGTAGGAGGGGTATGGAGAGGCAGTTTGATTTACTGATTTACTGATTTACTGCTTTAAGGTATGTAAATATGCAAATTTTTTTAAGTTATAAACATAAAAAGAATAAATTTTTTTAGTAAAAAAAAGAAAAGTTTAAAGAAACAAAACAAAAATAAATAAAAGTTTTTGTGTTATGTTATACAAAAATTATGACTTGAATCAATAGATCAATTTAATCAATAGATCATGGAAGACGGCTAGAGGTATTTGATGGAGGCAGTTATTGATTAACGTGATTTACTGATTTACTGCTTAAGGTATGTAAATATGCAAATTTTTTAAGTATAAACATAAAAAGAATAAATTTTTTAGTAAAAACAAAATATTTAAAGAAAATTAAACAAATAAATAAATTTTTATAGTAAAAACATAAGTTTAAAGAAACAAAACAAAAAATAAATAAAAGTTTTTCCCCCGTTATGTATACAAAATATGACTACGTGAATCAATAGATCAATAGAATCACAGAGAAAAAAAAAATTTTTTTCCCAAAAAAAATCACAGAAGGGGTAGGAGGGTATGGAGGGCAGTTGATTTACTGATTTACGATTATGCTTTTAAGGTATGTAAATAGGCAAATTTTTTAAGTTATAAACATAAAAGAAAAATTTTTAGTAAAAACAAAATATTAAAACAAATTTAAACAAAAATTAAATAAATTTTTATGTAAAAAAAAATAATGTTTAAAGAAACCAAAACAAAATAAATAAAAGTTTTTGTGTTATGTTATACAAAATATGACTTGAATCAATAGATCAATAGATCAATAGATCATAGAAGGGAAGAGGGTATGGAGGGCAGTTTGATTAACTGATTTACTGATTTACTGCTTTAAGGTGTGTAAATATGCAAAATTTTTTAAGTTATAAACATAAAAAGAATAAATTTTTTAGTAAAAACAAAATATTAAAACAAATTAAAAACAAAAAATAAATTTTTATAGTAAAAACTAATGTTTAAAGAAAGAAAGCAAGAGAATAAAAGTTTTGTGTTATGTTATACAAAATATGACTTGAATCAATAGATCAATAGATCAATAGATCAATAGATCAATAGATCATGGAAGGGTATGAGGGTATGGAGGGCAGTTTGATTTACTGATTTACTGATTTACTGCTTTAAGGTGTGTAAATATGCAAATTTTTTTAAGTTATAAACATAAAAAGAATAAATTTTTTAGTAAAAACAAAATATTTAAAACAAATTAAACAAAATAAATAAATTTTTATAGTAAAAACATAATGTATAAAGAAACAAAACAAAATAAATAAAAGTTTTTGTGTTATGTTATACAAAATATGACTTGAATCAATAGATCAATAGATCAATAGATCAATAGATCAATAGATCAATAGAAGGTGGGTATGGAGGGCAGTTTGATTACTGATTTAACTATTTACTGTTTTAAGGTATGTAAAATATGCAAATTTTTTTAAGTTATAAACATAAAAAGAATAAATTTTTTAGTAAAAACAAAATATTTAAAACAAATTAAACAAAATAAATAAATTTTTATAGTAAAAACATAATGTTTAAAGAAACAAAACAAAAATAAATAAAAGTTTTTGTGTTATGTTATACAAAATATGACTTGAATCAATAGATCAATAGATCAATAGATCAATAGATCAATAGATCATGGAAGGGTAGGAGGGTATGGAGGGCAGTTTGATTTACTGATTTACTGATTTACTGCTTTAAGGTATGTAAATATGCAAATTTTTTTAAGTTATAAACATAAAAAGAATAAATTTTTTAGTAAAAACAAAATATTTAAAACAAATTAAACAAAATAAAAATATTTTTTATAAATAAAAACAAAATGTTTAAAGCAAACAAAACAAAATTAAATAAAAGTTTGTGTTATGTTATACAAAAATGACTTGAATCAATATATCAATAGATTCAATAGATCAATAGATCATAGATCAAACTAGATCACCAGGAAGGTAGGAGGGTATGTAGGGGCCAATTTGATTTACTGAAGTTACTGATTTACTGCTTTTAAGTATGTTAATATGCAAATTTTTTTAAGTTATAACATAAAAAGAATAAATTTTTTAGTAAAAAAAAATATAAAACAAATTAAACAAAATAAAATAATTTTTATAGTAAAAAACATAATGTTTAAAGAAACAAAACAAAATAAATAAAAGTTTTATGTTATGTATTACAAAAATAGACTTGAATCAATATATCAATTGCATCAATAGATCAATAGATCACAGAAGGGTATGAGGTATGGAGGGCAGTTTGATTTACTTATTTACTGATTTACTGCTTTAAGGTATGTAAATATGCAAATTTTTTTAAAACATAAAAAGAATAAATTTTTTAGTAAAAACAAAATATTTAAAACAAATTAAACAAAATAAATAAATTTTTATAGTAAAAACATAATGTTTAAAGAAACAAAACAAAATAAATAAAAGTTTTTGTGTTATGTTATACAAAATATGGACTTGAATCAAATAGGATCACATAGATATCAATAGATCACTGAAGGGTCGGAGGGTATGGAGGGCAGTTTGATTTACTGATTTACTGATTTACTGCTTTAAGGTATGTAAAAATGCAAATTTTTTTTAAGTTATAAACATAAAAGAGTAAATTTTTTAGTAAAAACAAAATATTTAAAACAAATTAAACAAAATAAATAAATTTTTATAGTAAAAACATAATGTTTAAATGTAAAATGAAACTTATAAAAATAAAGTTAGAAAATTAAAAAATTAAAAAAATAAAAAAATTAAAAAAATTAAAAATTTAAAAAAAAAAAAAATGAAAAATAAAAAGTTAAATAAATTTAAATGAAAAATAAAAAATAAAAAAATAAAATAAAAAAAATAAGTAAATAAAATTAACTTTTAACAAAATACATAAGAAAGCAAAATGTATATATTAATTATGAACGGTCTTAGGAAATTCCAAAGACATGTCGGCTATTGACTTGATATATATATA
>JABUQX010067992.1:25000-58349 GCA_015478945.1 Trachelipus rathkii
AAAACTTTGTAGGCCTTGTGATCAGTCTCAAGACTGATTTTGAGTGGGCACCTCATAGCCCAGACCTTAGCCCCCAAGATTTCTTCCTTTGGGGCTATCTCGAAGAAAGAATGTTAGCAGGAAGACCCAGGACCATCACTAAACTCAAGCAAAACGTCAGGGAGGAGATAAGAGTCATTCCTTGGTCTGTTTGTAAGGACGTCTTGGACAACTTTGTGCTGCGCCTCAAGAAATGCACGGAGTTAAATGGAGGTTATCTCGAACACATGCTCTAGAATGAAAAAGAAGAAAAGACCAAAGACTATCATATTTTAATTTGATGTTTTAAACACAATAAACTAGCTATAAAATAAATGAAGTTTCATTTAATTCCGATAAAAATAAAGAAATTGAGGCCTATAAAATGTTGGGGTCCGTTTAATTATCTAACTTAATTATTTATATTATTCAAATTAAATTTTTCCTCATTTGCATCAAAGGTCTTTTTCTTCATTTAAATTTTAAGTTATTTTAAACTAACATTTTAGTAATACTAATATATAGGAAAATAATATATGCTAATGATGATAATATATTGCAAATTTTTCGTAATTTTTGTTTTAATTTTTATAGAAGCGATATTAATTAATTCCCAAAACGCAATCTGAAAAAGAAACGTAAAATATTATAAAAGAATGTTAACAAAATGCGACAGTATATACTACAATGAGTACAATGCTCATCAACTCATGTGTCCAGTGGCGTACGCAGGATTTTTTTTTTTTTTTTACCGTGGGGGGGGGGAATTCTGTCGTCCCCCTTATCGTGAATGATAAAAATTGAGGTTTTAAGGGGACAATTGATATTCTTTAGAATTCCATTACAGTTTGTATGTGAGATATAGAGAGAACTGAGAGATATATGTTTAAGAGAATTAGGAAAGATGGAAAAAATTTCAGCTTTTCATACTTTTAAAATTATTATTATAAGAAATATAATAAAATTTTATTTTGTCAATATTTTAAAGTTGGTTAATAACCTCTACCTTTTGCTTACTAACTCAATTTATAGTTACTTTTTTTTTTTTTATTTAGCATCCTTAACAAAACGTTATAGATTACGCAATTCCAATGCTGTTGTATGAATGATATAGTAGGAAAACAGTAATTTGTTTATCAAAGAAAGTCTTAATTTTTAACTAAACTTTACAGAACAAACTGCAAATCTCGTGGATTCCTAGATCCAGCAAAATGATCGATGATTTGGTAGTCGGTGATTTCAAGAGCCAAGTCTCTATGAATAAAGAGAAAAAAGCAAGTTCATGCAGACTATTTTGACTTGTTGTGTTCCTCAAATACGTTTTACCTAATTTCAGTTTAGAAAAGCTTCGTTCAACTGAAGCTGTATAAACAGGAAGTACAGTTTTCGGCACATTCCTCTAAAGCGGCGAAGTCACTTATGGGTTTTCTTGAGAGCCTTTCCACTTTTGTCTCCACAATTCCCATTCTTCCATGAAGACTTCATTGTAAGAACCAAACAAGTCGTATCTTTAGAATTCGAGCTCTGATTGAACTTTGTGAATGAAATGAAACGTCATAGTTGACTGGAATGAGGCACTGGAGAGATGACACCGTGTCCTGGGAGGTAAAATCTTTCATCTAGGGAAGAAATTATATCGTCTAAATATGGTATAAAAACTATTAATCGATGGTACGTCTCCGGGTCTGTAGAAGATGGATTGAGTCAATGGCTCTGGAGACAAACTGTTCTTGGTACTTTTATATCGATATTTTATGTTGCCAGTTCCAGCAAAGATTCGAACATTTCGTGAAGCTCAAATCAGCATTTTCACTTAAATGATGAATAGTTTTTCTTGTAGTGTTTACTTGCACTACATAGACGATGCTTCTAGTTTGAAGGTATTTTCAAAGATTGTAGATTAATCTCAACAATTTTGAAGTTGCAACTAAAGCTGAACTGAATGCCGAGAAACAAACTTCTAGAGAACTCTGAGATATAGAGTTTCGAGGCTGTAAAGATGAAGATGCTGGTCGCATTAAGAAAGCGAACACCCTTTCTGTGAGCAGATGAAGTTAAAGATATATAACAAATGCAACATTATTAGCGTATATATTTTCTATTCCTCACTTTCCAAACTAAATTAAAATGTTTTATATGAAAATTATACATAAAAAGCTTATCTGAACCCAACCTAAATGCATTATTCCTTTTATAAACCTATTTAACTGCTAATTTATATATATATATATATATATATATATATATATATATAGTATTTATATATATATATATATATATATATATATATATATATATATATATATATTAGCTATTATATGATTATATATTATATTACTATAAAAGAGATAATCTAGCTACATATGTTATATATTAAAGTTATATATATATATATATATATATACACAGTTGTTATAATTGTTATACATACATATGTTAATATTACTCTGTTGCAGTTAGCATATATATATATATATATATATATATATAATTGCTATATATAATTATATATATATCACATTTTTAAAACAAATCAAATAAAAGATTAAAAAAAAGGTATAGTGAAGTAAATAATAAATATATAATAAAGGAGCAGAGGAATAATTATAATAAATAAACCATAATTAGCTAATAAATAAAATAAAAGTATTAATAAATTTATAATGGGAGTGAAATGAAGATAAAACGGAGGAATTCTTCTATTTCAGCTATTTTTTAATTAAGCTTTTTTTGAATAAGGAAAAAGAACTAAAAAGATGAAAAGAACTGAGTTACCTGATTAATTGCTTTTACTTGAAGTATTAGAATTATTGATTCTTTATATATATATATATAGTATAGCAGTATAGGTAGCAGCAGCATGATAACACTATATATATAGCATATATATATATATATGTTAGTTAATATATATATATATATATATATATATATATATATATAATATATATATATATATATATATATATATATACATATATATTAAAGATAGTATATATATATATGTTAAGGTTGTTGTTGTTACTATGCAGCAGCAGCATATATACATATTTATATATATATATATATATATATATATATATATATATATATATATATATATATATATATATATGTGTGTGTGTGTGTGTGTGTGTGTGTGTAGGTAGAATACCCTTGGCATGTATAATATTTTTATTAACTAATACATTTATATAATTTTTTTTTCATAATATTAAAATTTCTTTAAAACAACTTTAATTTATTTACAAAATATACATTAATAACAAGATAATTTAGCTTTCGCCTTACATCATTATCGTAAGTCCTCAAGAATTCATTTGCCAGGAAGAGATTTGATAGTTATTGAGACGGGGAAAGTTGACGAACTTAAGCCTAAACCAATTTCATAAAGCGTTTTCACTTTGTTAAAGTTGCATTGAAAATTAATGGAATATCTAATTAGATTATTGTACGAATTTAAAAGAAAGAACTTCTTTAATCGTCGACAAGAAAAATTAGTGAATAAATATTTTTAATTTAAATAAAATATTTTTTCAGACCTATTTTATAAGCCTAGACTTGTCTTAAAAAAAAACAAGCTGCATATTCTTTGTCATATAATTCAAAGCAAAATCTTTTCAAGATTCCACAAGAATAGTCTTATGCCTGGCAGGGTCACTTTGTATCTTTTACATTGGGTATTTAGTGTGAAGCAAATAATAATTTGTTACATTGGGTATTTACGGTTCAGCCAATTATAATAATTTATTGCATTGGGTATCTAGCGTGCGGCAAATTAATGTTTAAAAAATATCTTCCGATATATTATCTAGGTTAGAATTGCTGTATACCATTTGCATAGGTGTAGAAAATTATTCAATTATTAATAATTTGTTACAGTGGGTATTTAGGGTGCAGCAAAATGCAAATAATAATTTATTACATTGGGTATTTAGCATGCAGCAAATTAATGTTTAAAATATATCTTCCGATATACTATATAGGTTAAAATTGTTGTATACCCTTTGCATCCGTGTAGAAAATTATTCAATGGTGAGTTTCATGAGAAATCTGAATGTTCATCCTGCTGCAGCAAGATTTTCAAAAAATCCAGCAAATTTATATTGCTTGATTTTCGTAGAATGTTCGAATGTAAAACAAATATCAGCTGACATTTGTAAACAGATATAAAAATATTTTATTACATAATTTAATAAATCAATTAATATAATCAATCAAATAATTGAATAAATAATTGAATCGATATCATAAAACCATAGGTGAGAAAATAAGATAAATTGTATACAGCAAACAAGATATTTAAAAGACATTTTTGACAAACATCATTAAAATAATTGGAATCAACAATAGTACGATTAATTAATACCTTAATAATACGAATAATTAATACCTTAATAATTAATAATTAATATTAATGTATTAATCATTGATTGCTTATGTCACGTGATTCTTTGACTATTCCATATTCGCTGCGGCGAAAACTAAAGATAGAAATTTTGGGCTGTAAACCTCCCTGCAAGAGCTAAAGGATTTTTCAACCGTATTTATAGATCTCGGAGATTGTATCAACCGGATTTAAATATAGCTTTGGGAGACTGTTTCAACCGGATTTAAAGCAAAACTTGATTCAAACCCAGATTACAACATTCTTGTTGTCAATAATATGAAATCAAATTCACGAGTCTTTCTGAGACATTCTTTGTTGCCTTAAATGTTTCGAAGAATGTATTTAGTTGCATTACTTTATTCTTCACGAAAAAATTTGGATTAATATGATGAATATTATGAAAGCAATTAACGAGACGTATGATTGAGAATCTCTCGAGTTAATTTCAAGCAAACTGGAAGACCTTGTCATTATCTCTTGTACTCTTTTCTCTAGTTTATGAATGAACAACGGACATAGTGATGTATTGCTACAGTTAGATTTAAAGAGGAATCGATGAAATTTTAATGTCTTTATTGAAGACTTCCAGTCTGAGAGTCATTGTATGTAAAACAAGAGGATCAGACATATTTGAAAAGGAAAATATTTAATTGAAATGTAAATATATGAATATAGAAACTCCATTATGTATGTTCTGACGGAGCGCCGTAATTGATTATAAGGTAAATCAATGGCATTATTTAAATCATCCCTGTACAATAATATGCATTATACACCAAGAGCACTGTGTATGGAAAAACTTTAAATATGCAGCTATTTAATTATAACTGTTTCTCATTATATCATAATTCATAAAATGTTACACGACGAAAAATACTTGTGAATTTGAAGTTAGACTGCAAGTTGAGTGAACTGACTCTACATTGAAGTGCGCTGGCTTTCTAAAGGACAGGTTCTGAGTGCTCGAGGTCTCTTCAAAATATGCTGTTATAAATTTTTAGAGACAGGTAAAGGACTAGCCGGTAAACCTGAAGCCAAATTCATTTTGAAACTCTTGCACTTTGATTACCCAATTTTTAGTTTATGCTAGTTTCAGATGCTTATAATTTAAAATTATAAAAAACAATAAATATATTTTCAAAGTTTAATAAATGGGGGCATTCATTTATAAAAAAATTAAACTGTTAAAATTTCTCAAGTTAGTAAATGAGGTATTGAGAATCATTATTCCACACCTGAAAGGCAGATGAATATGCTTACTGTAAGAAAAGCATTTGTTATAAATAAATTGAAAGAATCAAAATATTTATAATTTTTTTGAAAGTCGTTTTCATGAATTTGCTAAAGAAGAAAACTGCATTCTCATTATTATTATTATTTTCCCTTATTGAGAAAAAGAATTCGCAACAGTTTGAATCCTTTTGTCTACCACGAGAGTATTAAATATCAAATACATTATATAATGAATTTGATTTGTATTCTGGAAAATAAAAATATTGAATAATTTTCTGAGTTTCATTTAAATACTTGAACATTTATCCCGGAGTCTAAAGAATATTTGACCATAAAGTTTATATAGTTATTGAAATGGCTCAGATGTATATAAGCATGTTCATCAAAATGAATTGATTAAATTAACAAATAAAGTCGGAATAAGCATATCAAATTTGAAGAATATTTCTGCTGCCTTCAGTTAAATAATTTAACACTAGAAACGATTGAAAGACTAAGTATGTGAGATCAAAATCAAAATTCCCTTAATGAAGTAATGTTAATAGAGTGTATGTAATAGATATGTTTTACATAAAATAATAAAGTATTAAATATCATTAAAATGGTTTAATTATGTTATTGATATTGTATGGCGCGTCTGGAACTAGTCTGTTAAAATTGCGCATGTATGCAAAGGTTGCACCTGCTTAGAGAAAACAAACTTTTGAAATTATATAAACCTAGAATGACTGGAATCATACTTAGAATAAAGTAAACTTGGCTGATAGATTGTAACAGGATGAACTCAATATAGAACATACAAACAAAACCAATCATACACTATCACAAACTATACTCTACATTTCCAAATCTTATGTAGCGTGCAAAAACGTCACACTGGTCAAGTACAACTAACTATTAAACTCCGACAACTACTCGATGATCGAAGTCAGATATATTCTAAATTATATACAAATGAACACCTTATTTCAGAAACATTATACTATATATTAAGAAGATAAGCGGGGGTAAATAGGTAAAATTCAACTGGTGCATGTGTATATATTTAATTGACAGTAATACTTTGTTTATATAGTCTCAATTTCAACAATCCAAAGATTCTATAACCTCACAATAGATAATAGCACTATTCGCCTAGGGACTTTTGCATTTTATATGATATGTAGGGCAACACGATAAATAATATTTCCCGGAATACCACTCACACACAAGATTATGATAAGGGCTTTAACCCGTATTATATCCGACAAATATAAAAGTCGGAGATTGTGCGGCCCTCCATTTTTATGGTATCTTTAATTTTATAAAATTAAATTAAGTTTTTCAATAAATATTTGAACATATAATAATATTCTTAATTATACGAGATATTACTATTTAAGTATGGAGGGATGTTTGGGATACAAAAAAAATTTTCAGTTGGTGAATAAACTTCTTAGACAAGTTTTCTTTAAATGGCGCCACCTCATGTGTATTTTTTCTATAATAATGGGGGCTAAAATCACAAAAACAAACCAACACTTCAGAGTATCTGTCTATCGTACAACGAACAATTCCTAGGCAACACATTATTGGCAAAAAACGCACAGGGTTCATAAACACACACCACAAAATAGTTGATGAGAACGATTTCATCCTAACTGCCAATATCAAATTAGTTTAATCAACATCTCGTACACTTATAGAGGGATTAATTACAATGATTTTAAACATAAAGGTTCCTTTTTTTAAAAACAGGGACACAACTTTCCACTAGCGCATTTATTTACAATCGCTATATTTATATTTATATTCCCCATCGATAAAGACATTATAATCATACTAAAGTTGAACCGTAACTATGGATCTAATTTCTTCTCCTACGTCCCAATTTTCACTGCTACTCAAATAGCTACTCATTATACTTTCTATGGAAAAACTCAATTTGGGGAAAATCTGCAGCTATCGAATATCGCAAAACTAAAAAGTTCTAATGACACACTCGTCTACAGGTAAAAAACGCAAAATCGTCTCAAATTAGTTCTTCTTTATTAAAGAAACATACTTCAGATCTATTTAAACGGGATCTATAGAAATATAATCCATAACGTACAAGTTGGCTTTTAGGAAATGACATCACAAACTTTTTGGGGGGCAACGCGAGTTCGTAAACTCGCAGCGTCGGCAGAGTTTGAGTCGCATAACGCTCTCTAAATAATCGACACATACCTTTAGAACGCATACTTCCCTGACAATTAAAGGAATCGACTGTATTATATTCCTGGGAAACAGCAAGTCAAATACAACAAACAGGACAAAAGACCGTTAGGACTCAACGGTAATAAGTCTATTACATCAACAACACCAAGAACATGATGTTGTTGTGCAGAGTTCAGTGATATTTCCACCTGTTTTAATGTTACTCAGAATAAGCGTCTGTCCTACAACCCAGCACAGACTCTCCACACCAAGAATCAACTAGACAGCGTTAATACTTACGCAGGATTACATGCTCAGAATTTGCACGACTACATCGCAAAGGCTGTAACATTGAAAGCAGCATTGAATTGTGAGAACACAACAAACACGTCCAAACATAAGACAACCATTACAGACGCAAATGGCTACCAGAAATAGGTTAGCGATTCACACACTAAAGAGAAGCATTAGTATCGAATATGTCTATGGAATACACAGACAGACATCACCGAGACAATCTTCGGTCAATCCTATGGGCCATAACCCAGCCCGCAAATTTAATAGACTTAACATGAGCTAGATAATGTAGAACACTGTTCACCTTATATAACACACATTTATCTTGCCTTAAAAACTTCCTGGTCCGTACACTCATGACAACTCATCTTTAACAATTTTGAACTTGTATACTTAAAATATCTATAAGTATAACAAAGAAACAAAAATTTTATTGAACATATACTTTACATAAATCAGCAAATAGGAACAGAATTCACGACTATTAAGAAAGAACATGTAGACACAAGCCACTTGGAGACTCATAATGCTATATATACGCAATGACAACAAATGTAGAGTAGCTATAAATTTTCACAGTGCATCTTATTGGACTTTCATTCTCCAACACAAATACCGGCATTCTCAATCATAATATTGCATTACTTATAGGTACCTGACAAGAACTACAGGACTTATATTATAGAAATTACAAAATAGCCCTTAAAACAAGCTTTACTCGCTTTAGGGTATAAGGCACTTGAGAGATATAAAAACACTATAACATGATGAAACAAAATAGTAGCACATTTTCTAGCTGACATGATAGACACTTTTAGACAGATAATGTGAATTAGGTTCACCATTACAATAAATTCTTCACACAAACGGCGCAATCAAAAACAATATCGAACATTACCCAATGTCATCAAAATCGCTCTAGTCATTAACCTCATCTTCAACAGGCTCTTAAACACCTCCATCCTGTTCCCGAGATTAATCTAAGCAATCAACTAATTCTGAATAGCATTCTATTTAATGCACATAACGCTTATCAACAAATTACAACATCGCATCATACAGCCAAACTCATTCAACGACTGCATCGAATGACTCTTAATGCGATGCAGCTGGAAAAATGACACTCATATTTTAAGAAACAGAATTTCAATACAAACACAGTTAATATAAATCTGAAAGGTATCATACTATTACCACAACAATGATAAAGCTAATATACATGGAAATTTAACTATTCTCTCAAGAAACCTTTATATCTAGTTTCATGTTTCCTTTTTAGCACAACTAAGTTTCCCCGCACCACGCCTAATATTTGCAAATACTAATAAATAATAGGATTTCATATCCCTTTAAGGCTTCACAATCCAATATCGACAATCTGTACAAATTTGCACTGTTAAAGTTACGGGGTCCAGAAAAGCTTGCTGTTTAGGTTCACTTACAATAATTTTTATTACAAATTATCGATCATAAAGAATTTCTCCGATTAAACCGCCAGAGTGATCTGGGAATTATTGCCTTTATTGTCGACGTTCTAATGTTGATTGGTTTTAGTGAGAGAACCGGGCATGATCTGTTAGAGCGATTCAATTATAGAAGTAGAAAATCTACATGGATAGGCGAGTGTGCGTACATCTGTAAGATATACGGTTTTTGTGTTCACAGGGTCACACTCTGAAAAAGTTATAGAGTAAAGTGTATTATTATTTATTATATTATTATATTTATATATATACGATTATATATATATATTACTAGTATTATTTATAATAGAATATAAGTATTATATAATAAATATATCATACCGTATACTCTAATTATTAGAAAAACCCAGGTAACGAACTATATGCTTTATATTATTACTTCCATCTTGGAAATCCCCTTGCCACAGAAAGCAATTGTGTTACAGACACCGTGAAGTCAAACAAACACATATTACAAATTAGCATATTATGCATATATGCAAATTTTCATTAACACTTAGTTATAGTATAATTATGATTCAATTATTATTTTTATTCTATTTTTAATTTGATTTATATATTTTGCAATTTTTTAATGGGGACTTGGAATTACTCGATAGAGGTATTTTTAAACAAAAAGACCAGTTAAACAAGAAATTCCATAAAATTCAGTCACATAAAAAAATAATTCCTCATTCTGAAATTTCGATCTATGATAACGGTGGGTGGCTAGATTAAAATTATAAGGAGAACCGTGATATAATTGATTTAATAATTTAATGAGTTGACAAAATATATCCTAATTAAAAATTTATTTATATCTAGTGTTACTCCATGTGATATCATCGTTTATTTTATTTAATTTATATATTTAATGTATTATCTATTAAGTTTATATTTTATATTGATTATAGTTAGTAATATAAATTATGAGGTTATTAATTTAATAATATTTTAATATTAATTATTATATTTAATTTATTATATTATTTATTATATAATTATTAGTTATATTAGATGCTTAATTACATTATTATGTATTTTAATAAATTATTTATTATTATTTTATTATTATTATTTATATATTATTATATATATTAATTATTTTAATTATTATATGATTATAATTATATATATATTAAATTATAATCTCAGTTATTATTAATTATGTTAATTATTATTATTATTATATTACAATTATTAAGTATTATTATTATTATTATTTTATATTATTATTTATTATTTATTTAAAATTATTATTTAATTATTATTGATATTATTCAATATATTAATATTAATATTATAATGATATTATATTAAGTATAGTGATATATATATATATAATATGATACTTTAGTAATATAAATATAGTATAATAATATAGATATATATAATTATATATAAAATATGATATATATATTATATTATATTAATATTATATATATACTTTAATATATTAGTTATGCTCAGAATAACTGCATCTATATATATAAGCAAAAACCGCAATGTGGTCAATACAGCCTAATAGGATATTCTATGGCAGACAATCAGCAACCTAGCGGTTGGTCATTCGGTCTCCGAAACAATACTCGCGTAGCATATAACGGGAGTGTGGGTGAAAATAATAATGATTTATAGTACGTATTATTATAGTTATCTATCATTTCGCGTTAGCAATTACCATTTTGTATGGACTAACGCAGTACTTAAGCGGTATCTAGTGTTGAGTTTATTGTGAGATCTAAATCGAGAAGGAAGCTGGTAATTATTAGGACATAGAATCTTTTGGACGGGATCAATGATTTACAAACTGTGATGATAAGGATAACGATCAAGCGAAGCTATTCCAACAGTGTATACTATTGATCCTTAGTCTTGAGGTAGAATCGCATAGAGATTGCCTGTTAAAAAAGGTTCCATCACTGAGTCGCGGTGTGCAAGTGGTTATGAATAATTGAGTGTGTGCATAATCAGCAAGTGACTATCAGTCTGGATTAGAAATAATAACATTTATTATGATAGGACTACGTGAGGCTGGTCCAGTATGCTGGGCCGAGCGAACGATCAATGGCAATCAGATAGGAGAGAAAAGGGGCTTTTTGGGGGTAAGGCCGGATTAATGGAAAGATGGGGTCGTGGGTAAGTCCTTTAAATGCGCATAAGATACTTAGGGTTTAAACATATAGGTTAAAGGGGTATCAAAACCGTATTTATTTGAAGAATGTCGTGGGGTTAGAAAGTGTTGGGTCTATGTTTTTCTCTCGAAAATTATTTTTATTATTGTATTGAAGTGGGGTGATTATAGATTGGTTTAAAATGATTAATAGTTTAGATCAAGCAATTAGTTAAATTTGTTTTATTGCCCAGACCGCAAGATACCAGCGAACTTGGCAACCCGAAGCGCAAACCGAATCAGTATGAGAAACAATCAACTGCCCGATACAGTTTCGTATGAAAAATATGTATAGATATGTGGCAAAAAACAAGGAATAACCGCCAACCGAGTTATTGAAAACGTGGGAAAGAAGATTTAGGGATCCTTTCGTACAAAGATATGTGACGCTTTGTGCAATAAACAGCAAACGTCGGGACTGGTATCGGCTACATATAAATTAATAAGTTCAGCTTCGGCTCTCGTGCATGCTCAATTTTATAATATAAATTTTATATACAAATTCTAAGGATGCCTGATACTGATATTAAACATTATATATTACGACACGCCTAATTATAATAGGTATGAGGCTAACCGTAATTATGTAGAGCTTTTAAGATATAATTAGATACTCCGCATGTTATTTAATATTAGCTAATGTATATATCAAGCCGATAATATACTTATATATTATAATATAGTATGTAGCTTACGTATAATGCAGTAAAGTTATAGTATATATATGACTTATATATATTAGATAAATTTACGTAAGTATATCGATAGGTATAGCTTTATGATAAATAGGAGTCGTATAGATACTAGCTATAGATAGTATATATATATCATATTATATACTATTATACTAGTTACGTGATTAATATCATTATGTATGTCGTATACGTATAGCTGTTATAAAGGTAAGTGGAGTTAGGATTGATACAATCAGGATGACTAGGGAACGTAGTATATAATAAATAAACATCGTAATCGGGTATTTTCAATATTTTAGGAGTATAGATAACATCTACGAATATAAATACGGTGGGTAGACCTATTAACCTATGTATAAAGCATAGTACCGATAACTAAAAACCTAACTAACCTAACTAAACCAACTACCTAACTAATAATACCTACTAGATATTTAAGGAGTCACTCGAGTAGTAAGTGACGTAAGACCAATGAATCGCAC
This sequence comes from Trachelipus rathkii, assembly GCA_015478945.1. Taxonomy (NCBI): domain Eukaryota; kingdom Metazoa; phylum Arthropoda; class Malacostraca; order Isopoda; family Trachelipodidae; genus Trachelipus; species Trachelipus rathkii. The sequence goes on from JABUQX010067992.1 coordinate 37,930, forward strand.
TTGCGGCAAAGCTCAGCCCACGGACTCAGGCGTCATCCTAAAGTGGTGAATAACAGGCCGCATATATAAAGTCATCATATATATTTTATCATGCCATGTAGGTTTATGGTGTTTTTTTTTTTTGGGGTATTGTTTTGGTCACTCCATGATCTCCACGTACTTCGGTTGAATTTTTTATTGATGGGGATTCAACGTACGTGATCAGAGGGGATTTCCCAAAGTTGGAGCCACTTCTTTTTTCAAGAGATCGTTAGTAAAAATATTTTAAGATTTATTGTAGTATTGAGTAGTGTATACTAGTAGTGTATTTTTTAAAGATAATAGGCACACAATTTGTGATGTATTTTTTTCATTATGGCACCTTGTCCATGACTCGCCTCAAGAATTGTTTTATAAATGTCTTTGTTTTAATAATTAAAAGAACAATCGTCAATTTTATGAATCGCAAATTCATCGTGCGTGCCGCAAATCGTCTCGTTTTTTATTTTTTAAATAAAGTTCAAGCAGCGTCTGTTCTGGCCGAGTCGTGCAAGTTTGGTTCGCGAGCTTTGAACAGCCTCGCATAATTTCCGCAACCTTGTCAGCAAGGGAACAGCAGGTCCGATAGTTTCATAGGTCGCAAGTTTGGTGTCAGTAAGGACGAGAAGCCCCCACGCGGAATTCGCAGTTCGCCGTTATGATCCCAGTGTAGATAGTCAAACCTTCGGAGGCGTTTTGAAAGTTGAGACATTCGCACATAAGAAACGCACCCAATGTTGATGAAGAGCAAGAGTAAAGGTACATTTCATACTATCGTATTTATTATATATTTAATTGAATATCGAGAAGTTTGGAAGTATATGATATTTTTCCGAAAACTTATCGTTTTTAAAAACTTTACCGAATTATTATGTGATTTCTGGAACAAGTATAAAATAACCTTTCACTTTAAATATATATTTGTATATATATTAATTTATATAATATATATATATATTAACTATTATATATATATAATATATTTATAATATATATATATGTCCAATGTTAAATAATTGTAATTCGAATTATGTTCATTGAGGAATGGCCAATCCTGCAATGTAATGGTAATCTGTACCTATAGGGAACTCCTCTCATGAGAAGATGCAAGGATTCTAAATAAACGGAAAGAATTTCGAATTTTTTCAAAAATACTCCATGCCCCTATTAAACATCCCAACATTATCAGTTCATTTTGAATATCCATGAACAGTTATACGCCATAGTTTTTAATTTATACTAAATATAATATTTTTTTTTGATTAAATAAATAGAAATATGTTTTTTAATATATCCGAATCTGAAGATAAATATTCTACGTTCAAGGCATAACTAATCCATTATAAGAGATATGAGTATAGTATATTTTATTTGTAATTATGATATATATATATTAATATAATATATATAAATAATTCTTTATAATATAATATGATTCGGATGTATTGAGTTTGATGCAATGGATCAGAAGAAAGCGGAAAAAGAAAGAGAGTAATAGAGAAGGAAGTCTCACAAGAATATGGTGATAGTCTAAGGCTTTAATTTTTAAAGAGATGTAAACAGAGAAGATATTTCAAAGTGCTTAATGAATTATTTCAAGTGAGATATACTAGGGTTTAAGTTCAATACACAGAAAATTATGATATTAATATTGATAAGAGTTTTTATAAATTTATAAAGATATTATTTTGAATCGATTCATATTGAAAATTTTAATAAAAATAAATAAACATTTTGTTTATCCACATTTTCTCTAATTACTTTCCAAATTGGCCTTCCCTTCAATAAAAACTTGAATATTATTTGTCTTAGAAAGTGAAATCTTTTGTCTAAAGGTCGTCAGTTCATAGGAAAAATAAACTTAATTCTCTCAACCGGATAGCAGAGGTGTGAAAGTCTTCTATTTTGTGTGTGGTTCGTTAGATGGGGACAAATTTCAGAAAAACTTATCATTATTATCTTTAAACTTTATTGTCATGTTGTGGTTTAAATAATAATAAATATATATAAATCAAAGAATTTTATATAAATATATATTATATATTATAAATATATATAAATATATAAATATTATATATATAATAAATAAATATATTATATATATATAAAATTTATATATATTAAATTAAATAAATATTTATATATATATATATATATATATATATATAATAAGATATATTATATATATATAGTATATTATATATATTAAATAAATATATAATAAATATTATATATTAGTAATGCATTGGAATCGTTATAATGCGTTAGATGTTCATCTACGGAGATAAACTTGTATGTTAGCGCTAGGCAATAAATCGGGTTCGTATATAATTATTTAAATTTTAAACATCAATGTTAATAATACAATTGGGTAAATGTTAACAATATTGTTAAATGTTATAATTAATGTTAATTCTGTTCTGTTATCATTACTATACATGACTCTGTATTACACAGTAGTCTCACATGCTTCATATGGCGATGAGCTTTAAGACTGATTGATGTACAAACAATTAACTAAATTGAAATACTAAAAAATTGTATCTCTTTTGAATTTGATTTTACAGCAAAACATTATACTATGGCATCCACATTGGAAACACCCCACCGCGACGTGCACGTTACATAGAGATAGGCTCATCAAAATCAAGATACGAATTTTTAACTTTGAAGGGATTATATATATATATTAGTTAGATAATAATTAATGGTCGTGTTTATATTTATTGATCTGTATTTTTGTGGATGGATAATTATATAGCGGTTTGTTGTGGATCGTCAGGGATGTATGATTTGTAATTTATGGTGTTGTTTCTTGTTGTTTATAGAGTCGGTTCTGTTATTAGATGTAGTTATGAGTATTTGGTGTATGTAGAGTAACGTGGTTGATGGTAGGGTTGGATTTGTGTAGATTGAAATGATTGTGTATATGTAATTCATGTTCTGGAATAATAAATGATTGAATTGATGTTAAGGAAAAAAAATCAAAGCTATTTGGAAATGATTAGTTGACAGGTATATCATACAAAGATACTTGCTTGTGCTAATATAACACTTATGATAAGGTGTTATATTATTATATATATATTATGTATAGCTCTATATTTATATATATATAAATTTATATATGATAAGTATAGTATATAGTGTGTTACTAGAAGTAATAATGCATACTTCTAACTAATAATAAAAATAATAAATGAAGATATAAATAAGACTACAGATACAGTAAGTATACTCTTTTGTAATGATATATGCCTGGTGTTTAAGAAACCTTTTCCAAGCTTTAGAAAAAAAGAAAAAAAAAAAAAAATAAAAAAACACCTATTATATAATTGAATATATTATTATAATATAATAATATATATATTATATATATTATAGTATATATATATAATATATATGGTATATAGATATATAAGTCGGCTATAGAAAGTAGGGGATATGTAGTAGTTTATATAAGGGTAGTTATATTTATTATATAGTAATATTTTAATATTATATAATGATAATATATGTGTAGTTGGTACTATTGTTGGGTGTAGGCGTGGGCTATCTATATTTATCTGCGGGGGCTATTTTTAGAGTATTAATAGGTTTAATTTAAAAATATTGAGGGGTGTATATTTTCTATGTACTTAAAATGAAAATTGTATAGGGGTATTTCTTATTATATATATTTATCTATTACTTATATAAATGTTATATTAATATTATATAGATATATATAGGTTGATATATTATTATATATTTATTATATTATATAATAGTATATATATTATATATATTAGTTTTTATATATATATATAATATATTATATTATATATATACTGTGGTATTGTTTACAATTGTCAAATTAGGAAAAATATAAACTAAAGGAAAAAAAAAAAAAATAACCTGAAAAATAAATAAATACAAACATACATAATTCATAGTAAATCTTGTATCCGTTTTAAAGTAACGCATAACGCTCCTTTATAAACCAATAAACAACTTTCTTTATAATTAATTACGAAAAAAAAAAAAAAAAAATGTAATTTTAAAATTTTTTTTATTATACTATGAAAAATTTGTCTTTTCATATTTAAAAAAATATAAAAAAATATAAGGAAATATATTTGTGCCTCGGGAAAATGCGTCAAGTTTTATAAAAATGCTGAACTCAAGAACTTATACTAGCCTTCAAGATTATAAGATCATAAGCAATATATGAATGGACTATTCGTTTAGGAGCTATATAGGATAATACTTATATATTAGTAAAATTATATAAGATATATTTATTAATATATTATTATAATTAATATATTATATATATTATATATAATATATATACTATATAATTAGATAAACTAAGGGGGAGGTATTTCTTTGCAGCATTGCGCTAGCTGCTCCTCTCTCTCTCGTCTCTTCTCTCTTCTCTTCTCTCTCCCTTCTCTCCTCCTCTCCTCTCTCTCCTCTCTCTCTCATCTTCCTTTCAATTTTATATATAATACTATATATTTTTATATATAGATTATAAATATAATATAATATGTATTATTTAATATAATAGGATTATATAAATATATATATTAATTATATAATTTTTGAATATAGAATCCCTTGTTAAGTTAAATTAAACGTAAGGTCCGATTCTTGTACTTTTCATATGCTACTTATTACATTGCAAGAAATTTGATACTTTAACCAAAATAATATGCACGATACCTGTTTCCTTCGTTCTCTCTTTCACTGTAAAAATCAATTTTGCGAAGAAAGATTTAAGAGTTTAAAACAAAGGAGTTTGATAATCAAGATATAGGCGCAAAGTACTTTTTTTTTATTCTTTTCTCAAAGGCCAATAAAAATAAATAAATAAATTTTAATTATTTATGTCCGCGTAAATAAATATTAAAACGTACGAAAAAATTGATTCTTGTTATTTCTTTCATCAAGAAACGCTTTTACAATAGGTTTTGACTAGTATGCAGTTTTTAGGAATAATATATAAAGTGCTTGCGTTATTGTCTATATATATATATATTATATCATATATAATATATATATATTAAATATATATATATAATATTATATATATAGTAATATATATTATTAATATATATATTATATTATATTATATCAATTATATTATTAATTATATTATTATTATATTTAGATTATATAATTATTATATTATTATTAGTTATACTTAGTAAATAATATATTATATGTATAACTAATATATATTTATTGAAAAAAATAATTTTTAAAAATAGAAATGTTGTTATTTATATTATTTTATTATCATTATAGATTTTTCGCTCGTCGAATATTATTTTAGTTTGTTTATGAGTTAATTATATATTATTTGATTCTTTTTTATTTTCTAGTTGCATTTATTTTAAAATGAAAATAAAAATAAAATTAAATTAATTATAACATGCCCCATTTATTTCTACCAATTATAAAAGAATCTACGCAGCTCGGCATTCTAGTACATACAAATTATATATAATATTAGTAGTCTATATTCTATATAATATATTATAGTATATTATATTATATATATATCATTATATATATATATATATTAATATATATATATTTAGTATTATATAATATAAGGTACTAATTTTATAACTTTCTATAATATATGAATTATATTATGTTTATATATATAATATTATATATATATATATATAAGCCTATTAATATAGAATATTAGTAATATAATATATATTAATATAATATATATATATATCTAATATGTATAATATTATTAATTATAATTATATAGTTTATAAATAATATTTATATATATATATAAATCTAACATATATATATACTAATATATATATAATATTTAATAATATAATATAATATGATATAAATATAATATTAATAATTTAATATATAATATATGATAAACCTATAATATCTATATATTATATACATATAATATATATGATAATAATAATATATATACTTATTAATGAATATATATTATATAAATATATATATATAGTTTATACAGTTCTTTAAATGGATACTATTAAATATATATTATATAATATTATAAATATATATCAATATTAACATATATATATATATTTATAATATATAATATAGCTATAAATTATATAAATACTATATATAATATATATATAATATAAATAATTATAAATATATATATATATATATATATATATTAATATATATAATATATATAGCTATATATATATAATATATTATTAGAATAATATAGTATAATATATAGATTATAATAATATATTATATAAATATATATTATATATATATAAATATATAATATATATATAATATTATATATATAATATAAATATATATGTATATATATATTAATATATTTCCTAATATTTATATATGATTATAATTATATTATATATATATATTATATTTTTATATATAAAATATGATTAATATTAATTATAATATATATATATATATACTGTATATAAATTATATATATATTATATATATAGCTATATATAGTTATATATATATATATATATTTATATATAATATAATATATATATATATATATAATATATATATATATAAATAGTATTTATATATATATATTATTATAAGTATTATAATAATATTAATATAGTATATTATATATATATAATATATATATATATATTTATAGCTGATATAATATAAATAAGTATATATATATTATTATATAATAATATATAATTAATATATATATTATATTATATTATATATAGTATATATAGATATATATATATATAGATAAATATATATTATATATAATATAAATATATAATATTATTATATATAAATGTAATATATATATTATACTATATAATTTATATATATATATAAAATTATTATATATATATATTTATTAGTAAAATATATTAATATTATATATTATATAGTATATTTATTATTTATAATAATATATATATATATATTATAATATTATATATATAATATAATATATATATATATATATATATTATATATATATAATATATAATTATAGTATATAATATAATATCTATGTATATATATATATATATTATATTATATATATATATTATATATACATATAAGTATACTATATATTATTAATATATATATATATATATATAATGTATATATAATATTGTATATAATATATATATATAATCATATATATATATATCCATTATATATATATAAATTATAATAATATAATATTTCTTAATATCACTAGTATAGTAATTATATATATATATATAATATATATATATAGATATAATATATATATATATATTCATATATATATATCAGGGATGGGAGTCGGAGTCCGGGAGTCGGTAGTTTGGAGTCGGGAATCGAGCGTTTTCAGGGAAGGGCGGAGTCGGCCGTCGGCGAGGTCGATTTCCCAAACCCCGTGTGCGGAGTCGGATCGGGAGTCGATAAAAAAAAAACGACTCCTTTATCGACTCCCCAAAACAATTTTGTATAAACTTTCACACAAAAATTTGGAAATCATTATTATAATTGAAATTTTTATTTATAAACAGACTAACATTTTTTTTATATGACATTTGTTTGCTCAGCCAATTTAAGTTTGTTTTATTGATTTAAGCTGGTTATAAAAATAAAGTTATAAAACTTAAAAAAAAAATAAAATGAACTTGACTACTTGTGTATTGTGTCATTAAAGGAACTATCAAGCAGTCGGAGCGATGCTATTTAATAAGTCGTACAAATTAAGTAAAGTAGAGTACATAACTGATTTTAAATATAGAGTCACACCAATTATAAGATAGTTGCAATCAGCTAAAAGAATCGGATAGATTACTATACATTTAATGTACATCACACCTGGTGCGGCGCTCAACGTTGTGGTTGGTTCAGCATTTTAATATTCCGTACCTAATGCCGGTGAAGTTTCTAAGTTATATATTGTTAATTTTTTGGTGTGTAGACACGCAAAAATATATCTATCTACCCACAAACCAGTAAGTCGGCTCGGTAATGATAATTTATAAATATATTAATCAGTTTGATAAAAAATATATAATATATTAATCTAGTTTTGAATAATGACAAATAATTCTATTATTACGTTTGGCCAGGGGTTGTAGTTTGTGTGTAGCCAAATGACCTTGCATTTATTTTGACTCAGCAAGTGTTACAGCAGTGTTTATATTATATTATATATAGTATATATATATATATATATATATATATAATATTTTATAGTATTATATGATATTCTAATATTATATATATAATATTATATAAATATATATGATAATATATATATTATATATTATATATATAATAGATATATATATATATATATATAGTATATATATATCAAGTGGCGAACTCCAAGCAAACTTTTTTGCTACTCGGCTCTGCTCTCTCTCTGCTCTCTCCTCTCTTGCTCTCTCCTTCTATATATATATATATATAATATATATATATGATATAATATATATATATATATACTATTATATATATAATATATATCATTATATATTATAATATATTATATATATATATATATATATATATATTATATATATTATAATTATCGTAAAAGTTACTTACTGCCAATCGAGAAAGGACCCTCGATCAGAAAAAAAAAAATTTTCAGCAGGTAGCCTCTAATGATACATAAATAGATTTTTAGCGGTCGAAATGAAATTTTTTTTTTTCCTGACTGACCTACCTGACTCTAACCTATACCTTAACTAACCTACTTAACCTAACCTTAATTTCGAACCTTATAACAGTTAACAAAAAAAAAATTCATTTCGACCCTAGAACATCTTTTTATGTATCATAGATGCTATACCTGTAAAAAAAAAATTTTTTTGATCTGAGATCCCGTTCCGTGTGGGCGTTAGGTAACTTTGTTCCAGAAATATTATAATATAATATATATAGAATATATATATAATATATATTTATATATAATATATATATATTATTATATATTATATATATGATATATATGTATATTATATATATATATATATAAACCGTCTCAAATGGGGGAAAACTGGTTTTGGTGGGTAAAACTGGTAAGTTTAGAAAATGTGCTAATTTTCATAAGTGACAACCGTTATGAAATTGGGGAAAGGTTTTTTGGTAGATAAAAGATAATATTTTAATATTTATTTCAAAATAAAATTCAAATAAATTACACTATATGTTCAAAAAAAAATTTCACCCATTTAAAATTTTTTTTGTTGTTGAAGAAATTGCAAAAAAAAGTTAAGTGTCTCACCGATTCCTAAAGAATGAAGAGATCGATTTATTTCCGCATTAACTAGTCATATACGAACAAGAATGACAAATTAAGAGTTGATCATCTTAAGTAGCGGTGTTTTTAGTGGATTATTATTTTTAAGAAACTTAGCGTGCGTATTAGGCGAAAAATTGGTTGGGGTAAAACTGGTAACTATTATGTTCTAGAGGCCAAATTAATTTTTTTTTGTTTTTAATAATATTTTCCTTTATTAATAAATATAAGTATAAGTACCTAGGTATGTATTATGTTTCCGTGTTATATATTATATTTTGATAATTATGTATGTAAAAAAATAGGCCAAATTTTACATTATAGTACGCCAATATCTCGAGAAAAGTACGATACTTACAGAGAAACCAATTACATATTCTATAATCACCATATGTTTTTTATACTTGGAAATTTGTTAAAAACAATAATCACAATAAATTTTTGTTGGTTTATTTTATATATATATATATATATTATTTTTGTTTCCAGACTCCACGAACAAGCTTTATACGCTGATTCTAAATATGTAATTGTTTCCTTGTAAGTATCGTAGTTCTCGAGAAATCGGCCGTACAGTAATGTAAAGTTTTAACAAAAAATATGATGCTTCAATAATGCTAGTAAAGTTTAAGTTTCACATGTTTTTTTCTACAAATTTATTTCTTAACACGTTTAATACTATTATTACCTATTTTTATTATTAAATTAAGGTTTTCACAAACGTACGAGAAATAAAAATTAATTACCATTGTTATCTTACGCACTTACGTAGTTTGAAGAAACTATAAAATTGTTTCAAAACACTAAGCCAATTTTTTAAAAATTACATCACCAAAATATTTTCATTTCCAACATTTTAAATAAATTTTCCTTTATTTATAGCAAATTAATGAAGGTTCAAATTTGAGAAAAACATTAAGTATGTGGTGATACCTACAGAGTATCACAACCATATAATTTCATGCCTTGACAAAAAAAACGCTTTAATTTTTACCAGTCTTTTCCCCCATTTGGTACGGGTATATATATATAATATTGATATATATAATTATATATATATATATATATAATATATATATATATATATTATATATATATATTATATATATATATTAATTATATTATTTTTATAATATATAATTAAATATGAAATTTGTTCATATAAATATTTTTTTTTTATTTAGGCTAAACCGTTTTCCAATAATATTTCAAGGTACTTTTTATTTTTTCTTTACAATTCTAAAGTATTTTAGTAATTATTTTATTATTTATGTTTTATTAAATATTTTTGGTTAGAAAATATTATCTTTTATGTAACTTGTTCTGATACAAAAAACATATGTAATTTAAATAATTTTATACTCTAGAAAAAAAATTTTTTCCCCACACAGGAAATAAGTTTTTTAATTTCCCGCCCAAATTTCTGCCCCCTTTTGGGGGCCACGGAATTTAAATCCTATTTTTAATGTTCAAACGAAGTATTAAATAGCGGCTAATTCTTTTCCTTTTCTTTTCAACTTTTGCCATATTCTTAAATATATTTATTATTAAAATTTCATTTATTTGACCACCTTTCGCTAAAAAAATGAGAATATTATTGGCAAACAGTTATGAAATTGTGAAAATAGAGCGCTTTCTAAAATGTCTAACTCGTGCTGAGCACGCAGTAGCACGATGGTGGCAGAGGTCGCCCCTGATTATATATAAATATATAGTATATATATATATATAATATATATATATATAATTATATATATATATATATATATATAAATTATAATATATATAATTTATATATATTATATATATATATATATATATATATAATTATATTATATATATATATATAATATATATTATATAATTCTATACTAGTATATATATATATATATATATATATTATATATGAGTATAATTATTATGTTATAATCCAGTTTACAACCATCAAATATCTCAACTCATATCTTAAAATAACTACAATAGCTAGCAAGAAGGAATACATTGTTTGGAATCCGGTAGGAAATTTTTATTGCGGATAACCTTGTAAAAAAAAAAAACATATCTCACAAAACTACAATGCTAGAGCGAAAATGGAGTAAATTTTGAATGTAAAATAACATTGGAAATGAATTATAATCAAATAAAAGAAAATAAATATGGCTGAATTTCTTTTAGTAATACATAAACGTATCAATTAGTAATATTATTATTTATTGTGTAAATGAATTACACGGCAATGTAGGCGGCTCGAGCCGACGGGGAACACATGGGGGACGTTTTCCATACCCCGTAGGGAGGGCGGAGGAACCCCCGCGACAACCCAAATACTAAAAGCGGGGGTTCCGGCAGCCCCTTCCCGGACAGGGGGGGGCCATTAAGTCCTACCCTGGCGGGGCGCGTAGTTCCCCAAGGCCCGAGAGACCTCCGACTCCTGCCATCGGTGCCGTATAGCCCTTGGGCTGTGTTCTTTAGTTACAAAACAAAAAAGAACAATTTAATAGAAAGTTCTACTTTACTTTTAACGAGTAACCAGTAAAGAGGTCTCTAAATAGGCCTTCTAAATCCTCATATTACTATAATTATAACAATATTTTTTTTTTTTTTTTTTTTACATTTTCCTTCATTAAATTTTTACCAGGATCCCAAAAAATGTATTCCTTTTTCGCTGTAGCTATTGTAGTTTTTGAGATATTATGATTTTTTTTTTTTTTTTTATACCACATTTTTCCGCAACAAAATTTGGGACCACATTCCAGCAATTGTATTCCTTTTCCCTGTAGCTGTTGTAGTTTTTGAAGATGATGTGAAGTTGAGATATTTGTGGTTTAACTGATTCATCTATATAGTATATATATTATATATATATAGTATATTAAAATATAATATATATGTATATATATATATAGATCATATATATATATATAATAATATATGATATATATATGATTATAATATATATATATATAGTATATATAATATATATAAATATAATTATATATAATTATTCACCTCCGAAGCCATTAAAAATGCAATTTTAATAAAAAATAATAATAATAATAATAATAAAATATAAAATAATATAATAATAAAATCAAAAATAATAATATATTAAATATATTATTATTATTATTATATTATTCATTATATTATTAAGTTATTATATTAATTTGTTATATTATTTTAATTGTATATTCATATTATTATTATTTTTATTGTAATTATTATTATTGATAATATTACTTATTATTATTATTATTCATTATTATTATTATATTAATTATTAATTATTATTATGATTATTATAATATTTTATTATTTATTTTATGTATATTATTGATAATCATAATCATAATAAAATAATAATAATAAAATAATAATAATAATAATAATAATAAGCAATAATATATAATCAATTAATATACTAATAATAATTAATAAAGAACTAATAATAATATAATAATATAATAAAAATATTAATAATATAAAATAATAATAATGAACTAATAAATATAAATATTATATTATTTATTATGTATTATTATTAATTATTGATTAATATATTATTATTTAATTATATTATTTTTGATTATAAATTGATTATTATTATATTTATTATTATTTTATTATCTATTATTATTATTATTATTATTATTATTATTATTATTTATTATATTATTCATTATTATTAGCTGCATCCGGATCCCGGCTCCGGCTCCGGCTGGCCGGGAGTTCCCGGCTTTTCTAAGATCTCCGGCTCCGGCCGGAGACCACTAGTCTCCCGCTTTCTCCGGCCGGAGACCTCACATTTCTTAAAAGAGTCTTGAAAAATAAAAATATGTTATCATATCAATTGAAAGCTAATACATGGAGACATTTTAATGAAATAATCTTATTTAGAAGGAACTGTTCATACAAAAGTTAAAAGCATAATTTTTAATTACTTTTTTTTGCTGTAGTGATAATATTAAGTCATAACAATAACTATCATATAACTATAATATATATTAATAATATGAAATAGGCCTATATGACACATTTACTAAATTGGCTAATTTTTTGATAAACAACTTAAAAGGTTTGATATCCAAAATGACTAACTACCCCTAAGAAAAAATACACTTTTGATAAATCTACTTTAAAATACAATACAGAATAGGTATATAAAATTGTAAAGCAGAACTTTACTAAACTAACATCCGCCATATTCTGACCCCAAGTACTTCAAACTTATGACTATATATTCCTTAATCTCTTAAAATAAGGTTATCATTTAATTTTAATAAAACGTAACATTTGAAACTATATATATATTATATATATATTATTATTATAATAATATATATATATATATATATATTAATTATATAATTATATATATATAATATAAATAATATATATTATAATATCTATATATCTAATATATAGTATATTTATATATATATATATATATATATATATTATAAAGTGCATGAACCAGCTGTTATCTAGATTACTGTAAATTTTTTGAAGAATTTTAAATATAGTTGTGTTAAGCACAAAGTCAGCGAAAGAAAAGTTAAATAGCTTCATGCATCTATTCTCAAGTGAAAACATTCTCTTAATATTAAAATCAAATGCCCTCTTAAATTAATAATGAAAGAAACAACTGTACCAGATCAGATAGATTTGAAGATGACGATTCCTTTACTGTATAAATATGTTCCTGCTTGCTAAACATCTCTCAGCTAATACACTTGACAGGTGGAGCAAGAGATTTTTTCTAGCTAATTCGGTAAGGATGATATCAGAAATAAAGAGCTTTTCTTTCTTTCCTCCTTATATAATAGTGAATCAGAATCCGATTTTCTTTCCATAATTGGTGCTGGCAGAAATATTTAATCTGCACGCGTATTTAGTTTGAATAGTATTTTCTAAGTCATGTTGTTTTCTCTCACTGCCTGGTCTTTTACGCTTTGCAATTTTAACTTTTTCTCTTGACGTCATTCCACTTGGTTTTGATGTATTGTAAATATTCTCATTTTCTCTGACTGGATTCTTCTGTACATTTCATAGAGCAATTCCGAAAAGCTTGCAATGCGTTTCCTCTCAATATCTGCCGTTTCCATTTTCAGATTTCATGTGAATCTTTATGAGACTGATCATGTGTGATCATATTTGTTATCAGAATATGACTTAAGTATATATTTTCTTAGCCTTATAAAAGTTTTTACTTCCTTCTTTGAGCATAAACTTTTATTTTTATTTTGATCAATAATATCAAAGGGATTAATTTGTATTGTGATTTAGAACAGCAAGTGCATCAACTTTCTGCACTTTAATGGAAATAAAACGTTTATTGCTTCATAATTTCATCTTTATAATTTCCTTTAATTCAATTGCCTAATCCTACTGTTTTTGCTAAAATATTTATTCTCAATGCATTAACTGCATTTATTACAAAAGTAAATCTACAGCTCATCACACCGTTTTAGTTAATTCTTCCGAAAGGTTGTAGAATCTAATTATATTCTCCATTAGCTTCAGTGGGATTTTGCATTGATATCTATATTGTTTTTCGAATTTGAAGAATATATACTAATTGCAATTTTTTGACGATCCTTTGCAGCATTAATATGATGAATTCCATCTTTTTTCCACATCTTGGATAAGCTGTGCATTGGAAATTTTGAGATTTTGAATTCCAGATTAACTTATTGTAAGCATTGGTGATTTCTACATAAATACCTACACATTTCTACATAAAGTAATTAAATCTTTAGTTGATTTTAAGAAAATAAAGCAATGTATAACTAGCTGTAAGGAATGAATAAACATGTCTCATTTATAACACTCATACCTTTTGTTATGTTAGGTGCATTATCTGTTAGGACAACATGAAATTTTTTCTTTTTTAAATCCAACCTTAAGTATTTTCTCACTTTTTTAGACATATATTTTCTGCCGAATGAGGAACACTAAAACTACTGATTTGTAATGGTCCACCTTTCTTGTAACAATCTTATCCTAATCCAATCGCCGCTGACAATTAGTAAGCTTCCATTGTTATAGTTGAGCAAGTCCAAATATTTATGATGTTAATGATATTGGCTTAATTTCTTGCAGCTGAAGTGTTATGTTTGTCTTTTACCCTTTTAACTATTTGTTGGATAATCTCTTCTGAAAAGTACCTCCTTGAATAGAATTTAATTGTAGACATACGTGATTTTGATTAATCTCTAAGCACAATGTCTTCAAGCAAAAGAAAATGGCAGACTTGTCTACGCAATCAATTCCAAGATTTTGAAATGAAATTCTGCTCTTTTTCTATCATTAATTGTCCCAAATCTTGTTTTATCATTTATGTCAAACAGTGCAGGCTGAAGCAAAATCTTTTTTTTAATAGAGTGTGGGTCAGTTGTTTGAGGTACATGGATCATCATCTGCTGTGCCTGTGATATCATGTTTTTCTTTTTTCGGCCACTTTTCCTCTGAAGATTCAGATATTTCTTTTTTTATCTTCAAATATGTGGTTTTATGTTTCTTTTCAAAGATGATCCTAGTAAAGTTTGTCTATATTATAATTTTGAAAACCTTTCTTGGGTTTCCCTCTTGATATAATGTGTATTACCAGTACCGCACAAGAAGCTCACACCTCACGGGTTTAGCCCTCAAGTAGTGTAACTTCTCAAGGTAGTTATTACTTAAAATCCGTACGAGGAAGGTGCATGATAATTGCATGTTACGAGTCAAGTCCTCATATGTATATATATAATAAGTATATATATGAGTATATATATATTAAATATATATATACATATATATATATATAATATTATAATATATAATATATATATATATATATAATAAATAATATAATATATATATATATATATATATATATAATATTATATATATATACATCATATAGTATATATTTATAAATATTATTAATATATGTATATAATAATATATATTATATATATATTACTATATATATATATATTATAATTATACATATATAATATTATATATAATATGATAGTATATATATATATTAGTATATATATATATAATATTATATAATATATATTATTATATATGATAATATAGTATATAATAATACTATAATATATATTATAAAGTATATATATATATACATATATATTAATATATATATATATTATATAATATAATATATATATATATACTATATAATATAATATATATAATATATATATATTATATATATGTATATATATATATAGTATATATAATAAATATATAGTATAATATATATATAGTATATATATATATATATTTATATATATGTTATAGATATATATTATATATATATACATAAATATTATAATATAATTAATATATTATAATATATTATATATTATAATTTATATTATAAATGATATATATAATATATTATATATAATTAATATATTAAAATATAATATATTATATACATATATATAATATATAGTAATATATATAATATCTATATATATATATATATAGTATAATATATAAAATAAGTATATAATATACTATCTATATATATTGTTTCCATCCTGATATGAAAAATGCTGGTAAACGTGTCTTGTTTAAAATTTAACAGCTTAAACCAATGATAATTGGCAGGGATTGAGTAAGCATAATTTTTAAGGGACGACTTTATCCACATATTTCTTATAGTCTCAAACTGGGGAGCAATGAAAGTTTTTTTATTTCAGCATCCAAATAATTTGACCCAATTTAAAATTCCTGTACAGTCTTGTGGTTACTGAGAAATGCATTTTTAACTACCTGAATTAGCCATGTCATTTTGTAGAACAATGTCAAGATTTTAAGTATATATAAAAAATCAACTGAGCTGGACACTTAACTAATATTTTTTTAAAATACTAATAATTAACTAATTATTAACTAATATTAAATACCAGATTCCGAAACATCATACCAGATTATCAGACCACCCTGTCTGAACTTATATTATGTATTATGTCCTCCTTCCCTTTTTATGGTATGTTCAACTTGTTTCCGGGGTTTTTTAAGAGTTCCGTTCTTGCGTCTTCTCCTTTACGCTTCTACTTCCTTTCAAACCTCTGTGCTTTCATTGACTTTTCATCTTTAATCCTTACTTTGGAGGCGTCTCGTTTTCTGAAATGTTCAATGTTTTGAATTTAATGTTGCATTGTGAATTCAATGTTGGATTCATTGTTGCAATTGAAATTAGTGGCATTATTCTGTGGGCGCAACAGTTAATCTTTTATATTTTATTTATTTTACTGTGAATGGCTGAAACTGAAGCCAAGTCTGTTGCAACGGAAAAGCTGGTGATTCCCTGAATTCAACCTGGATTTTATCGTTATGCTAAAATTTAGTGTGGTAGGCATATATATATATATATATATTATTATATATATATATAATATATATATATAATATATAGTAATATATATATAAATAATATATTATAATATATAAATATATTAAAAATATATAATAAATAATAATATCAATAAAAAGCGAAAAATAAAAAGTATAGATTGGTATAGAATTAACAACCCATAATTTATATTTCAATTTTCTTAAATATAATTTTGTCAAAGCCAAAAACACACCCAATTAAAAAATTTTAAATCCTCTATTTTTGGCAGTGTCAAATTAACACAATAATCACAACTAACGCAATATTAATAATTATGGCGTCAACAATAAAAAACGTTATCACTTGTCACTTTAAGTTCACAAACTTAAATTATTAACTTATAAAAAACATTGAAACGACAAATAAAATAAAAAAATACAAACTTTTAAAAGGCTCCCATTTAACAGAAACTATGTTTTGGATTCTTCTTTGCAAACAAAACTCACGTTATAAAGAGCTCTCGGCGCTCCGCATTCCACTTACACACTTCCTTCGTCCGTAATACATGAGCATCGGCGATGCACACAAAATTTTTACATGTACTGACAGTAAATTGTATAAGTTTTTTTTTTTACACTAACTACACTATAACTGCGTGTTATCATAATAAGCAAGCCAATTACCTGTATAAATTTTAGATTCCTCTTAAAAAAATTATTAAGGAACAAACAAAATAAAATAACAAGTTGGACACTCAGCTCCTTGTTACTGAGAGCGGTGGTTGCACAAACTGCCCCATGTAATATATAAATATATATAAATAATATATATTATAATTATATATAATATATTAATATATATATTATATAATATATATATATAATATAATATTATATATTTATATTATATCATATACTACTGCACTTAAAACCCCAAAATACACAATGAAAAGAAGCAGGGTAAAAAAGAAAAAAAGACAACATGAAAAAAAATGTTTTTATTTTCTTGTATCTGGATAAGACTCAGCTATTCAGTCGAAACGTCACGTCCTTACTTCCCCTCCCTTTAATCATTCTCTATTAAAGTTGTAATTTTTTCCCCTTTTTTCCAAAAATTTTTTCATTTTATTTTTTTTGTTTTTTGTTTTAATATATTAATTTTGTTTACCGCCATATAATAGTTGACGTCGTGGAAATAGTTTTGATTTATATATATATATTATATATATATATATATATAATATATATTTAATAATATATAATATATATATATATTATATATTATACAATATTATATATAGAATATATATAATAATATATTATAGTACTTCCCTTCTTTTCCCACTAGTGTGGTCGGTAGGGCGCATAACATCCACCGAATACGTGCTTCATTCAGCATTCCTAGCAAAGAGATAAGTGGTAGTGTCGCAACCCGATTATCCTGTCCCTTTAGTCGCCTCCTACGATTAGACCGTGGACATACAACCCGTGAATACTTTCTCCCCCCCCTCCACTATACACAGAGGATATATGAAAAAAGTGTCATAGTTATAGTAAGTAGTATCAGTCGAGTAGTAGTATGGTAGTAGTAGTAGTAGTATAGTAGTAGTGTTATTCTTTGTGGTCTGCCTTTGTGATAAGAAGCATCTACTTCAGTATAGAAATCTACTTCAGTATAGAAGAGTGTTATATATGAGCTTAATAATATACTTTGCAAGTCACTAAAGATTATATAAAAATTAATTGTGACAATTAACAAAATGTTCATAAAAACGATATATTTAGAGATAAATGGTCACAATTGCATGTTTTAAAAGCGTATAAACTATCTAATATATTCTAATCTCTAATTAAACTATAAATGAAAGCTGAAAATATATTGCGTGAAGATATTTATACTTCCACATCTAATTAAGATTTATTATTGAGGAAATCGAGACCGTTAAAACCATTAACATTCGATAATATAATTTGTAGAATCTAAACCTTCTCAGTTTTGGTTTTTATTCAGAATCTTACGACTTTTTTAAATCCTATTATGTTTATTCAAAAATATTTCAGTTTGATTCTCTCCTCCAAACAACGAGATTAAGCTCTTCAACATTTTCAAAACATGATTTTATTACTATTTATATTTAACTTCTCGATAAACCATGAAAGCAAAGTATGTACAAATACTAAAAGAATTACAATCTCTCTGCGTATATATATAGATAATAATATATAATTATATATATATATATTAATACATAAATAATATATATATATATATATATATATATTAAATATATAATAATATATATTATATAAATATATCATATATAACCACCGTTCAAATTCAACCATATCCCATCGTGTGAGGTGTATTGCATCGAGAATACCACGCATTCCTGGATAGACAAATTGGTTGCAAGTTCACTTCACTATCTCACGAAAAAATTATAGAAAACATGCTACGTGAAACCCCAAAAGAATTAGATTTAATAAAAGGTTAAGAGAAGACATAGTATTCTAATTTGACCTTTACTAGCTGAAATTAGATAGTTTAATTAGCAACCCAATATGACAAACAGATGATTCAGCGGAGATTGACAGATAGTTAGGACATACAGCGAAAGATTCGGAAGACTTCTATCACGACACGAAACAATTTCAAAATCAACTTGGTTAACAAAGCACACAGCCTTTGCTGAAAATTGAGGGGAAGGACAGTAAGAACAAGTAGTTGAGTTAGAACTCTCCAAAC
>JABUQX010067993.1:0-12500 GCA_015478945.1 Trachelipus rathkii
AGAGAGCATAGGTCGAATCCATAGGATTATGAGGAGAGAAAGATTAGTTGAGAAGGATGAACACTGAGCTCAATACACTATTATCAGCTCCCATTATCGGCAGAAGTTAAGCGTCCAGAGACAAAGCAGTCTTCAAATTAATCATCTGGTGGCAAGGCAAGCACAATCGGCCCGATCAACAGAGGCACGAGCGCGTAAGGGCAGAATGGAGCTGTTGGAATGAGAAGATATTAAAATAACGAGATATACAGGTTGGGTCAGAATATTAGAGATAGCCGAGTATTGGACGCGGGCGATCTTACAGCGGGTGGGGCACAAGACTCGGTGTATTTCGTTGTTAGGGAGTAGAAGGTAATAAGTGGTGAACATAGTCACAGAATAGTATGTTCAAAATATGGTTGGAACGAGTCCGGTGTGTGTGGGTTCTTACATCTGAGTTTGCTGCCGAGATCGTTGAAGAAATTGCTAAATGATTCGGCCTCGCCTCCCCGAAGATCAGTATGAGAGGACCCCACCATTCAGTGTTGTGTACATTGTTGAAATCCCTAAATAGAGACCTTCAGTTTGGATCAGAAGATATAACGAGTCTCGTGAGAAGTAGCAAGATGTTCAAAAAAAGCGTGAAACTCTGTTCTGTTGAGGAGGAACAGTTAGCAGAATGCACAGGAGATTATTGTGGCTAGAATGAGGTAAGAAAGATTTAAGCCAGAGACGATATCCATTGATGAAGTTCGGAGATTGCGAGATCTCTTCGAGAGACGTGTTACGGGAGTGTTTATGTTACACGATAGGCACATCTCCACCCTTTAGACGGAAATATGAAATAAGTTATAGTAGATATAATTAAACGAGTTATAAACTTCAACATACTTAGCCATCTGACTCTCAGACAAGAGCAAAAGGTTTAGGGTTAGAGTTAGAGAGTTTGTATTCCCAAGAAGCGAGTTAGAGAGTGCCGCACGGAGTGTGATCCGAGTCGAGATGACAGAAGAGCCCGCGGTTTGTGAAAATACTGTTCATCACATCACGCACACCACACCACAACGACAAAACAACAGACAGACAGAAAAAAGTAAGTTGATATTTTAGCCAAAACGTTAGTATGTTACTCCATTACAATACCATCCCACCAAAGAAAGTTGGTAATTAAGTTTCGATCAATTATTATTCTGATAATGCTTTTCCGGAGGCATTAAATTTGTATTCACCAGCCTACTTAAAGAATGTATGACGCTAATATGTCTAGTAGCACTTACATATTTTAAGGCGCCGTAAATGATAGAGTATATATAATTAAGTATATAGATAGGCATCATAGCCTACCATTCGTACTAGTAGTAACACATATACTCAATATTAATATATTTACGCTTATATACTATCACGCACATTAAATACCGTAGTATAGATCGGTATAGTATATAATATTATATAATAATATATAGTATATAAATATATATATATTTTATATGAGATAATTATAGTATATTATAAATACTATATTATATATATTATATAATATTGTAACATAGTATATATATATATATCTCTATAGTATATATTTATATAAGTATATATAAATATATATATATTAAATATATATATATTATAAGTATTATATATATATACTATATAAAATATATATATAATATATAACTATGATATATATAGTATGTATATAATAATAGTATATAATATATATATATATATATAATATATAGTATATATATTATATACTATAATATAAATCACTAACTAAGCTATATATACTAGTATCTAGTATTAATATATGTATAATTACTATATATATAAATAACATAGTATAGTAGTATACCTCTAGTATATTAGATATAATATAGTAGAGTGTATATTAGCTATATATTATTATAATATTATATATATATATAGTATCTATATATGTATGTATATTATATATATATATATAGGAATTATGTATATATATATAATATATAGTATATATATATATATAATATATATATTATATATATATAATAGTATATATATATATATATATATAATATTACCTTACCTTCCGCTCTCACCCCTGACCACCCCATCATGAGAGGGGCCACACCGCGTCCAGGTACCTCGCCGACGCCTCCGACCTTCTCCAGAGATTCCAGGATGAAATGTTCCAGATTGTTATGGGCTGAGAGTTAAATAGAGAGGTGAGAAAAAAGTGAGTGGTGTCTTCCGGGACCTGGTTACAGTTTTGACAGATGTTTGTGGTGGTTTGGTTGAGGTTGAATCTTTGTTTGTAATATTGTAAGTTAGGTGGTGGCCGCATCTTAACTTGGCCAAGGATAACTGACTGAGTTCTTGGTAATGAAGTTGATTCTCGTGCTATTTCTGGTGGGTGCTTTTTAAAATATTGTTTCTGGTTCTGCGTCTTAAGTAGTTTTCTGTTGGTGTAGTGTGGATTTGTTTGGCGTATGATGTGTTGTTAGGCGGAGGTGGAATGTTGTTTAGAATTTATTTGTAATATAGGGCTGGTGAAGAAGGTGGTTTGAGTCTGTGGTGGATGGGGTTAGAGAGGGCAATGTGACATGGGGGCTGAGGTGTTTAAGTTTTGGTGAAGAATTTTGTGCCTATCATATCCAGGTGATTGTCTATTTTGGTTTCTTCGTGTAGGTGTTGTTGTGGTGTTGTTAATGTGCATCCTGTTGTGATTCTTAGTGCTTTGATTTGTGTAGCTTGGAGTTTCTTTATGTTGTTTTTTGTCACTTATGGGTGCCAAGTTGGAGAGGCGCAGTTTAGAGTCTGACAAATGTATTGCTTATATATGGTGGTGGATGTCTGTTTATTAGTTGTGAAGTCTGTCGCCAGCGATGGGTTCTTAATATGTTCAGTTTCTTGTCTGGAGATGAAATTATGTTGTATGCGTCTTGTGTGAAGGTGAGATGAGTGTCAAGTGTTACTCCAAGGATTTTGGAAGTTTAGTTGTTTTAGTAGACTTGGGGAGGGGTGTGGTGCCAAGTTGACGGTCGGCGGTGATTAAAATAATTTGACATGATTTCGTTGGTGAGGCAGAACATTTCTGTTTCTCTCAGCATGTTTGAAGTTTGGTTGATTATTGTTGTGTCAGTTTTGTGGCAGTGTTTAAGTTCTGGTGCGTAGTGACTATGGCAATATCATCTGCGGAGGTTGCTATGATTGTGTGATCTGTTTGTGTTGTGGGAGATCGGCCGTGAATAGGTTGAATAGTGTGGGGAACAGTATTGCGCCTTGAGGTGCTCCGTTATTGATGTTCACTGTTCTGGATTTTGTATTGTTTGTTTGTATATGTGCTGTTCTTCCTGATAGGAAATTGGAAATCCATTTCTTTTAGGTTAGTGGGAATGTTTGATTTTGTTATTTTGTGGATCAAGTAATGATTAGGTACTGTATCGAATGCTTTGTTGATGTCGATTGCAGTGATTATTATTTAGTGAGTGGGTCTTGACTTTAGGCCGTTGATTGTGGGTTGAATAAAGTTTATGAGTGCAGTTGTAGTTGAATAGTTTTGTTTGAAACCATGTTATAATTTGTGTTTGACGATGTGTGGTTATTTTGTTTAGTATGGTTTTTTCTAGTAGTTTGCATAGTGTTGATAATATAGAGATGGGTGATATGATGAAGGTCAGAGGGGTCTTTTCTGGTTTTAGTTTGGGTATAGATGTCTCACGTTTGGGTATAGTTCGGGGAAATGAAATTTAGGCTGATGGAGCTATTATATATTTGTGTTAATTGAGTTAATGCCATGTTCCCTAGGTGTTTGAGGTGTTTGTTTGAGATGTTTGGGCAGTTTCAGATGAGTTTTTGTGTCTTTGTTTTTTCTTTTTCCTATGTTCAGTTTTGGTTATTTCTATTGTTGGGTTGAGTCGTTGTTGAAAGTTTTATTTTCTTGAGAGCTATGATGATTTTAATGGTTTATTGAGGATGTGGTGAGTTTTTGACTGCTGCTTTGCGGAAGTGAGTTGCCGAGAATGTTTGCGTGTTCTTGTTGGATTGGGGTTTTGTCGTGGTTTTTGTATTTAAAAAGATTTTTAGTGATGTGCATGTTTAGTTGGTTTGAGTTTTTAGTGCATTTTATTGTTTTTACCACATTCTGGTGTTACTTCGTGTGTTTGATGTGTTCTTGGTGAAGAAGGTGGAAGTTGTATTTGAAGAGTGTAGTGTTTGTTAAGTTTTTTATATTTTTGGGTTTTTAAGGCGTTAATCTGTATTGTCGTTTGAGTGGATGTGCGGCATTATTTCCCTGAGTGATCTGCGTTGTTTTGATTAGTTGTGTCTATTTAGGTGTTTAGGGTTGGGTTGATAATTTTTATGGTATCCTCTGTGGAATGGGAATTTTGCTATCTGCCTTTTTTGGCATTAGAAGAATGAAGTTTATAATCGGCTTTGTTGAGTTGTTGTGGTTTGTGATTATTAAGGATGATATGTTGTTTTCTATATAGCTGGTGAATTGTGTTCAAAGAGTTTTCCTGGGCCCCCTTTTTTTCTCTTTGGATGTAAAATTTAGTGTAAATGTTTTTCTAAGTGGGTAGTTTGTTCTGTTAACATTTTGGTAATTATATGATGATCGAGCAGTGGTCGGAGTTTAGTTGATTTGTGTTGAACTCAGGTGGAGTTTGATGTAAATTTGGTGGCATAGTGGTTATATCTGGTGAAGTGCATGTTGAGTTGGTTTGGGGTAGGTTTCTGGTGTGGCTGTTTGTGTTGTTTAGGATGTTTAGGTTTTTGAAGGTTGGCTATGATGTGGGGTCCTCTTTGGTTTGCTTCTTTGGCGTTGTACCATGTAGGGTGGTGGACGCTGAAGTCGCCTCCTATTAATGAGGTTTGGGAGGTGAGAGATTTAGGTGAGCATTGGTTTGGTAATTTCTGGGGCAGTGTCATGAGGTGTGGTGGGAAATGTAGAGATTTATTAGATTGTGTGGTTTTTTATTATATTTTGTGAGGATTGTAATTTTAGTAGTGATGTCGTTTAATACTATTGTAGTTTTGTAAAATGGTGTTTTGAGTATGACAGTGAGGTTGTGTATATGGGTTTAGCGTAGAGTGTGGTTTTGTGAGATTTGGGGTTCGAAGATCGGCAATTATAGCATAGAAATTGGCTTCTGAGTAGGATTACGCAAACTGTGGTAAATCAATACGCTAATAGTGTATGTTTGTTGTTTTTTAGGAAACATTCTGTATATTTGGTTTTTTTTGTGTAGTTTGTTTCTGTTAATTGTAATATGTTTATGTTCTGGGTTTGTTTGTGTGTAATGGTATGTTTGTGTGGGTTATTGATTGAAATTGTGGGTGGAGCACAGACTTGGCAGATCTAATTTGTGCATTGAAGGGGGTAGCGTGTAAGAAGGAGAAAGTGACTCTAGATTCTGGAATTTTCCCATCTATTCAGGTTTCCGTGGAATTATACCATTTATACTGTTGCATATTGGAACATTTGTAGATTCCCAGGTCCAGGGTTTGTGTTCTGTGTCACCAGCTTTTTAGAAGTTAAGGCTGAGGGCATAAGTCGCGGAAAGTATGACCTTCATTATGAGTAGAAGAAATAAAAGTAGTTGAGTGAGAGGCTCCTGGGAATGATCTCGTATTTCTCCGGAAGCGGCGGCGGCGGTGGCATGTTGCGGCTGTCGGATAACGCCATATAATATATATATATATATATATATATATATACGTATATAGTTAATATATATCAATAATAGTATATATTGTATAAGGTTATATATATATAATATATATAATATTATAGTATAACAGACTTAATTGAAACCATATCCAGTTTCCAATTCTACCTGATTCTAATTGCTCCATAAAAATGTTATTATACTGCTCAAACAAATAATTTCAAATAATTAATAAATATAATAATACTAATTAATAAATAATCAATAATAAAAATAATGAATCAATAATTAATTATAATAATAATAATATAATAATAATAATACATAATAATAATAATGAGATATAATAATATCTTGATTTTTATTATTTGCTGCAAAAGAATATCCGAGAAATGTTTAAATAATTTTTTACTTAATACTTTTTAAGAATGAGTAAATTTTCCATAATAACTATTATTAATGGAGATGATATATAATTTAAAATCCTTTTTGATAATATATAGATATATATAGTACTATACTTAGCTATTATATTTATATTATATGTAATATATAATATATTAGTATATATTATATAATATAATATATAGTATAACCTACTATATATATATATATTATATACTATACTTAGCATACATACATAATTACTCGCACCACTTGGCGCAAAAAGGAGGTAAAGGATATAAAATACTGATGGAAATAGACCTACAATCTGCTTAATATGGTCATCACAGATCGAGAGGACAACTCATATTATACAACCACATAGGTACAGGAGGGATATGGGAACACGTACCTACAAAATAATGTACTACATGGGGAGACATAGGTATAAGATGGCGTATGAAACTAATAGATTACAGTGGGCTTTCCATTAAAGTGATGTAGAATGGTACGTCAAGACACCATGTTAACCCACCTCTCGACGGTAATGAACAACGCTGGCTCGCATCGTCCCATGCTAGCAATATGGAAGTTCCGTATATCATGCCGAGGAAATTCCAGGCGCGTCCCAAGGTCGACGCAGGGTCCACGAAGATCACTCAGGGCATTCATGGTCGAAATGGTATTCAGGCGGTCCGAGGGACTGTATGCGGACCAACCAAAAGTGTCGGTTTTGAAACATTTAGTTAGTTTATTCGTGGTACACAAATGACCGACATGTGGTAAGCATCAATATCGTCTACATAAGGATGCAAGCCCCAGACTGTTTTAGGGCGCATTTGGTTTGACATATGATTCAAAGATGTTCCTAATGAATCGTGGGTCAGTAAGGAACCCTTCACGAAGGATGTGGAGGTCTGTACATACGGTTATCGAAATACCTTTTCAGATCATAAACCGACCCACCACAGTCATGGCACCTCCCATTGGTTGTGGCACACTGCATATTGTTCGTTGGGCCGCCGATACACTCTTGGACTCGTCAATCGAAATTTATAAGGTTGAATCTGGACTTGACCGTAAATAGGACACGTCTCCATTGCTGGTGTGGCAAGTGGACATCTAAACGTGCATATGCTAACCTTGATGAACGATTTCCTCTCGTGAGAGTTGGTTCTCTTGCAGGCCTTCGTGGCCAATACCCGTGTTCAAGAAGCAGTCTGTGACCTATATCTGAACTTACACATGTTCCATGTACCTGCGTCAACTGTCTCTGGAGGCTTCTTGCCTGTTTGTGAAGGCTTCGCTTCCGCACTGCGCGTAGGCAGTATAAATCTGTCTTCACGACGTGTTGTCGAGCATCGTTTGTCTTACTCAGTCGTTTATGGCATTCGTTGGTCTATTCGTACCAATGTATAACTCTTTCGATATATATGTGTCAACATTGAGCCAACGTCTGAGGTCACGCTATTTGCAGACATACATCACGTGACAAATTACAGGTAGCCCCTTTCTATTATGTCTCCACTACCGTATACAAAGTAACTGTATATATATATTATATACTATATATATATATATATATATAGTTTATATATTATATATATATATTATATAATATATAATATATAATTATATATAATATATATATATAAGTAATATATATATATATAGTATTATATATAATTTATATATTTGACTCTAGTCAATGTATAGTCAATCATAAGAATTTTATTTCATGTGATACCCAGATAAATCGATTATTCTGTTTAAAACGTTACTTTGACCCTCTCTCTCTCTCTCTCTCTCTCTCTCTCTCTTCTCTCTCTCTCTCTCTCTCTCTCTCTATCTCTCTCTCTCTCTCCTCTCTCTCTCCTCTCTCTCTCATCTCTCTCTCTGTTAAAATATATATTATTTATTCTTTCTCTTTTTATATTCTTTTATTGCTTACAAAGCAATCTTGCTCGCATATCTCCAACATTTGAATAAATACCAGCCGAAAGCCGATATGAAACAGACGATCTTCAGACCGAAAAATCCAATAAGATGATCTTACTTATCAGGATAATGTTAACAATTATTCACCCATATAAGTCACAACTTCAGGACATCAAGATATACACTAATTCCCTATTCGCTAAAAGTATATCTAAATTTTTCTCAAGCAGAACATATCACCAAGCTTTGATTAGAGCTCCGAGGACAACCTTACTCGAAAAATATAGGTGAGGATTTTTTCGATTGTTAATAAATACTTGAAGCCGTAAGGAGGTTCCTGATTTGGGAGTATAATAAACGTTAGATAAGAAAACTCATCTTATTGTAAACCTTCCAAAAGTGACGACCCTGAAAAGCTCTTGGAAAGCACAAAATACACAACACTCGCACAGGAAAAATAAAGGAACCTCCGGAAGCTTGTAAGTGTTAAATTTTAATTTTTTTTATTGTTCCACAATGACGGGCGAGAATGGAAGCTCCGTTGGGTCTTTCCAAACTCCCCAAACCCCACAAACACTTGCGGCAATCAAGTCCATTCCCAAAAATGAGCTTATATTCACAGGACGCATTCAAAACATCTGGAACGGGCCAAGATTCTCACGGTGGCTAGAGGATGTAAAATAAAACTTTGAATAAAACACTGCACGAATTATGGTGAAAAAATCATGGAAGAGAAAAATTTAAATTTAACCGATGGAGAATTCAGATGGTCCCTTAACTCTAATCCAAACCTCCTTCGCACGGACAAATTTGAAGAATTCATTGATACTCTCAGCTCCATAATCTTCCAGAAGAATTTTTACATCCCTTCGACACACTCAAACGCATTCTGAAATTCAAATGGAATGTCCAAGAAACACTCTATTCAAGTGCTCTATCCATACAAAAATTAGTCAAAGAATTTTTTGAAAAACTGTATCGAAAACACTAAACTCTCAGCTTTCCCAGACAAATTTATAAATACGATACTGTCCGCATTTCTTTATACACAAATACTAAGCCATTTGCAAGAATACAAAAGAGAATTTGTAAAAGAGTACGAGTACGACCTGCCTCATCCCAAGCAAATACAAAAGTTCCTTCAAAAGCCCCACGGCGGACTCTACAATCTACCTAACGCAGATACAAACCCTGCAACTCATCAATTAAATGTCAACCTACTGACTAAAAGTGGAAAATTTCCGAGACCGAAACCTACTGCACAACACATGCAGAAGCAAATTTTTCTTCAAAAACAAAACAAAAAAACTCCAAAGCTCCAAAAAATTCTTTTCCAAACCCCGAGCACTCACCTCAAATATTGTGAGCAATCAGGTCACAACAATAGCTAATGTTCGTTTAATTCATATTGTCAGAAATGTTATCAATATCATGTTCGACGATCTACATCCCTTTGCAAAAATTCAAGATTTCACCTAAGAAGCCCAAATTTTAAAAAATACGCTCCAATCACTTCCCTCAAATCTAAAAAGCATCCAAAAAGGACTTTGGAAATTCAAGCAGGCAAATGATAGAAACCGAATAATAAGGTGTGCAGACGCTTTTTTTCAAATCACCCCAGGTAAAGCAGATTTCCTCGCTACAATAAGCAGTTACCAAAATATAGCTCATACTTCTACAACACTGTCCCTATAAAAATTTAAAGTTTTCGAATAAATCACTATCCAAAGTATCGATCACTTAATTGTCCTGAAACATTCAGGAGATATAAATTCTAAAACATAAATGAAGAAAATCAATATATCCTCTGCATGAAAGAAGATTACTTCTCAGATCAGTAATATTCCAGTAGACCCATTTTCTATTCTGCCTAATTAATCAACATCCCAAGTGATTCCCTTCAATCACACAGCAAGAAATGTGTGAAAATGCTAAACAATATTTTTGAGCCCTGAGATTTGGCCCAAGCACTCCGCTAGATCTCTTTCCTTAACAGAGAGTGTATCTCCAAATTTAAAGACTGTAAGGATCTTAATTCCTCTCAAAAAATTTCATTAGATGGTTAATTGCATGTAAATTCCCTCATATAATTTAGATTCAAATAACGATCACTTAAATTAAGATCCAAATAGACCTCATGATTATTTATTTAGAGATTTTATTACGATTATTATTTAATGTATATTATCAATAATTTTAATAATATACATATACTTAAATCTGTTCTTCTGGTTTAACCTAGTCTCTTCAAACTCCTCACAACTAATTGCAACATGACTCCCCTCTAATCACTCACTCTCTCTCACCTCACCACCCTCTACATTCACAATTGCAACCAAATATTGCAAATATTTCTCCACCCTTTTCACATTCACACTCACTCCCATCTCTCTTTCACTTCCTAAATTCACATAATATCCCGTACACACTCTTTCTCTCTCAGCATTCTAAGCATTATTTATCAACGACCAAGCCAGCTGTTGCAAATACATTAATGGTTGCACATTGAACTCAGGAATCATATCCTTCTTCCCTCACATTTATCACAACCTCTTTTTATCTTAACACTCAATCTCCCAGAGCATCGCAAACTGATAACACAGCTGGTCCAACTTATTTCCTAAAAGCTGCAATAGCTTTTAACAATTGTGATGTACAACACAAATTATTTCACTTATACATCGGATCCAATGTTTTTCTATGCGAATTGTCTGTCTATCGCAACCTTCAAAATACACTCGATACATATATAACCTAAAAACATACAACATTCAGCTTATATCAGCAACTTGGCACCATCACTTTTAAAATACATCTTGCAACATCTTATTTCCAAGAAACTTTTATGGTTTTCCACGATACACTCTGTCCTTTTCAATCTGATTTCCTCCTCTGCACAAATCTCTTTAGTAACGGTCAAATCTCCCTTGATCTCAAAAATTTTATGCTGGTAGTAGACATTGAAAACACCCCAACTTTTCACCCCTTACTTACTCAGGCTCTTCATTCACATTCCTCATACAAAATTTCATCATCCATCACTCTACCACCACCTCAATCACAACAAAATAACTACTTTGACTTCTCATGTTGATAAAGATATAACTTCCTACTCACTTTCCTCACAAAATAATCTTTCTGTCGACTCTCCTATATCTCTTCCACACTCTCCTCTCACACCATAAATTTAATTCCTCCTCTATACTCAGATGATATTTCAATCTCTCGATCCCTTCTTATTGACTCTGAGGTTATATATATCTTATACTACTTTTACATTGAAATCATCCTATCTAAAACAACCCTTTGTCTTAATGCCTTATCTTCTGTTAATAACCACTCCTCAGAAAACTTTTTTTATAACTAAAAACCTCATATAAACTATCTCTACGCCGTAATATCACTTACACATGAAATAAGACAAAATATAATAGTATATTATAATATTAAGCGCTTCCCCACAAAAATTACAAAAAAACATTTCTGTATTCTCCCTGCCAAACCCGTATAATTTTAGAGACCTAAACTACCATCCTACACGTCTCCAATACCTCCATACAGGCTCTCCAAGCACAGTCTTTCCGCCTTATATAGATCTCTCTTTTCCTTATAAAAGATTATTCCTCAGAAGTGACCCTTTTACATAAGCCAATTTGTTTGATCACTTTTCAACTTCTTCTCTCATATAAAGACGTCATTGCTCTCGACGATGACGAAGTCCCCATCTGCCCTTTACAAAAATCTCTCTTCAACTAAAACCAGACGCCCCTAAAGTATTATATCGTCCACAATACCGCCTTCCCCATAAATACTTGACCCATATGAATGACATCCACCACTCAAATTCTCTCCAAAAAGTTACATGAAAATCAATCTCTTCTGCACCATTCTCCCTCCTTGTAATTCCCAAAAAGAATTCCCGTCCCATATAATAGTGAGCCAAATTACAGGCAAAATAAAACTCGTCAGTGTTAGTCGCTATCCGTATACATGATAATGATCTCTCACAATAGTGTAAAAGCTCCCTCTCTACCACAGTAGACCTCTCGATGATTTTATCACAACACTAGACAATTGAAGGGAATCACAGCCATATCTCTCATTTCGCACTTCAAATGAAATTTTGCCCCATCAGATTTAAATTTTGTTCTCTCAAGCGCACCTTCCTGTCTTTGACCAAACAATGGAATTAGCCCTCTCCATTCTTTACATAGTTACAGAAATTCTTGTATATTTTTAATATCCATCTCACTATCAACATATCACAATGTTTTAACGTCCTTTCGGAAAAAACCACCTTTCCATTAAATCTCATAAATGTCATTCTTCGAGCAAGCTTGTAATTATTTCTGCTTTCCAACATTCAAATAAAGCATTATCTTCATACCCTCACAAAAGTTGCGGAAAACACGCACTCATGTATTTAAATTATTTCAATCATCAATACATCTCTATACGCAAAAATGCACAGGCTATTTGGAATCCAGACAACAACAACATTGGACACTCTTAAAACAGATTTACTTCTCCATCCACAATTGA
>JABUQX010067993.1:17500-23096 GCA_015478945.1 Trachelipus rathkii
AGAACATCTTTGACTACTTTAGTGCTTTTTCTTTCATTGTCAGATCTGGCAACCTTGGTGCTTTTTTTTTTTTTTTTTTTTTTTTTTTTTTTTTTTTTTTTTTGGGTGATTAACTTCGATTAATATTAGTGTGAAAGTTTTTTTCTTTCTTTATTTTTAAAAATTTTAATCAATTAATTGATTCATTATTATTATTATTGTTTTTTTTTTTCTTTTTTCTTTTTGATTGAACTAACTGCTTGTTGTGATACATTTACCTTTTTCTGCAGTTTTAACTCTCCCGTTTTACATAGAAAAATTTTTACAAAGATTGGTAGTTATAATCTTAAAAAAATAATAAATAAAATAAATATAATAGTAATATAATATAATAATATAAATTAATATATAATAAATAATACTAAATAATAAATAATATAATAATAATAATAAATAATAATATAAATAATAATAATAATATAATATAATAAATAATGAATAACAATAATAATAAGATAATAAAATAAGAATAAAAAATAATAATTAATAAAATAATATAATAATAATTCAATAATAATATAATAATAATTATTAATATATAATAAATGTAATAAAAAGAATAATATATTTATTCATAAAACATTCAATAATTATTTAAGTAAATAATAATAATTATGAAAATAAATAATGTTAGGATGAATAATAATCAATAAATAAAATAATCAATTAATAATAATAAGAATAATTAATAATAATAATAAATAATAATAATAAAAAAAAATAATAATAATAATAATAATAAAATTAATAAAAAATAAAATAATAATTAATAAGAATAATAATAATAATAAGTGCAATATTTCAATAACGTAATTGAACTATATAAAAAAAGAAACAAAGAGAACTTTTCTCTGCTCATCTTATATATATATAATAGTTTTATATATATATATACTTCAAATAATATATAATATATATCATTATATATATACTATATATATATATATATATATATATATATATTAATAAACTATATTATATATATTATATATATATATATATATAATATATATAACTTTAATCTCTTGCTCACATATATATATATATATATATATATATATATTTAAGTTTCAAAAAAATGTTTTTTTTTTTAAACAAAAACCATTTTTCTTTTTAAAAAAAAGTAATAAAAAAATTGGGTTTTTGTTTTTTATTTGTTTTAATATATTCTTAATGTAATTTTATTATAAATATTGTTATATATGTAATAGAGAATTTTTGGTTGACTAAATTCGCAACTTTTGTCTTATTGAATAGAATTTCAATTTTCTCTTAAAAAAAAAATATTGGCTTTTTTTTTTTACATTCGTTAATTTAAAAAATATCAAATTTTATAGAATAACTAATACAATATGTCATATTTTAAATGTACCTAAAATAGTAAAATACTATTTAATTTTTTAAAAAGAAGAAATTTAAAACGTAATTGAACACAATTCCTTATTTGCTAACAATTATATATATAATATATATATATTATTATATACTACTAATATATATATTATTATATATATTATATATTATATAGATTATTAATGAGATATATATATATATAAAGCTAGCATATACTTTAGGTACATACATGTCATATGAGATAGAGAGAGGGCCCTTAAAATAAGTTCATTTGATGTAGAGTTTATTCTTCTTTGTCGGTTTTTGATTAAAACCTTATACATTAGTTGTGGTTATGATAAAAATATCATAACTACAAATGATGGTTCTATCTCAATTAAAAACTATACATACAATCAGTCTCCCCTTTATGAGATTTCGCCTCTTTATCTCTAAGATTCGATGAGCTGTCACAGACTTTTCCTGCGTTAGCCTCACTGCAATTTATCTTTTTGAATGCTGAAAATTTGGAAAGGAGTCGATTCTCTGCTGTTTGCTGACTTGTCCTGAAGTTTTACCTCCTCTGCTTGAAAGTTGAGTTTCTTGCAATTCGGATAATTTTACCCCTTAATAATAACGTTAATGAGAATCTTTTTTAGTAAATTCTCAGAACAAGTGAGTAGGAGTGAATATGGCAGAAGAGAAGTCCTCAAAAAGCCAGAGAAATAACTTTATATACAATTCTTCGTTCCGTACCTTATTCAAATTTTGCTTTTGCAAATTCTGGCAAAGTACGATGCATAAATCTTTAATTTTACGAAGAATACTGCTTTGGTGTTTACATTACTTTCCATCTAAACCGGATAGTAAACGTCATATAAATACATACATAAAAATATAAAATCATCAAATTGCATAACATATTTAAAGCCATTCAATAAATGCGCACAAACATTTATAAAACATGTCAATGACTCAAAAAATAATAAAAGAAATAATATTTAATGACTTTCAAATATAAGCATATCTGATTAGATCCGGAGATATAAGCATACATACAAATTTAGGAATAACATTACAAGACAATAAAATAGTACATAAACAGAATTCAAAAGTATTTGATATAGAATGAAAGGCACATTTAGATATTAGCATATTTGATTATCTCAGATAATATAAGCGAGAAAAAAAAAAAGTAATTAAAAAAATACAAGCACTGGATATTAGAACAGACAAAGACTTTCTATAAAGTATTTAGTGCACATATCGAACATGGTTATTATGAGAACTGTACGATGACATAACGAATCGTGGATTCATTAATGAGAATATTAAGTCTCATACAGTAATACTCTGATCCATATAAGCCAAATTGCGCGTCATTCCTACGAAGAAAGCTTTGACACCTGTCATAGACAAACTGATGGAGAATCTTAAAAAGGAACTCTGTTGCGATTCTGGTTTGGTATTGGAATAATATTGAAACAAGATGAATTCTGAACAACCCTTAATTGAGAAAATGAAGCAGACCAGTACAAGTTTTTTGCAATGTAAATTCTTCATTTGTAAAAAAAAAAAAAAAATGGAGGGAATGTACTGAATTATTCAGAATTCGAACGAGAAGCATCCTGAAGGTTCGTAGTGCAACTTCAAAATGATGTTATAAGACCATATCCAAATAATTGAGAATGATTAAAAGAAGTCCGTATCTTAATGTTAGTTTCGGGTCGTTGAGTCATCTTCTTGAGTCTTATGATTTGGATTCTTATAAGGAAATATTGGTCTTGTTTCTTCTTTTTCTTCCTTTTTGGTTTTTCTTGCAGACGAACGTTTCTTGGTGAGGATGAAGGAGTTAGTAAGATAGAGTGTAAGTATCCAATTCTTCGTTGTTTGGTATCGTAATAAGTAGTTACTTGTATAATTAATCAACTGAAAGGCATACATATTATTTACTTTTGTTATCGTTATGAATTTTATAAAGGTTTATTATATATTTTTTGTTCCTAGTTAGCTCTATATGCCATGGTGATCGATATAAAATCAATAAACAATAAAGATTATCAATAAAAATACAATAATACAACAGTTCTCCCCTTTATTCAGTAATTCTTCCCTTTTATCTTCTAAAAATTTTCGATGAGCAGTCACATCAGACTTTTCTTGCGTTATCTCACTTGCAATTTATCTTTTTATAAATGTTTGAAAATGAGATAGGTCGATTCTGCTGTTGCGGACTTTTCCTGAAGTTTACCTCCCTTGCTTGAAAGTGAGTTTTCTGTAATTCGGTGATTTCTTCTTCTTTAGGAGCAAGCAAGTTTGTAGTGAGTCCGACTGAGTATGAGAAGAGAGTGGAGAAATTATGGTGAAGAAAGTCTTCAACAAGCTGGGAGGAAGCCTTTTATACAATTTTGTTACTTAAGTCAAAAATTTGCTTTGCAATTGGCATTAAGTCACGAGCATCTAATTTATTTTTTATGAATAATTATGCTTTGGGATATATACATATACATATAAATAATATTACTATACAATATATAACATATATATATGTTTTATTTTTGAATATATTATATATATTATCATAATATATTATAAAATTATCATATAATACTATAGTATATATATATATAATATATATAATATATAAGAGTATATTATATATATATATAATAATAATATATATTTACCTTCTCTCAGCATCCATCTTGTTAGGCATAGAACCTGTCAATCTTCATGAAAATCCATTCATATCTATCTATTAATATATTACTATATATATATATATATATATATTATAATATATATATAATATTAATCATAGTAAATATTATATATCATATATTATATAGAAGATATATTTATATATATTATACAATATATATATATTAATATAGTAGTAGTATAATATATATATATATATATTTATATATATATTATATATATAACACACAGAATTTTTCATTACCTATTTTTTCAGTTCCTTCATATTTGTATTTTATTCATGGATTTTTCAATTTCCAATTGAGAATTTGTCTAACATATTTCCAAGTTTTCCTCTTTAACTATTCCAAGTCTATTTCTGATCTTGCTGTGCACTAAACCAAATGTAGAAAACACTCTTTCAACTTGTATTTGATGAAGGATCTAATAGAAAGCTGATTATTTTATTTTTATGTAAATATTTTCCTCTAAGTTTCCCATTTCCCTTGAGTGTTCTGTATACCATAATGAGGATGTCACTGATGATAAAAAAGACTCAAGTGAATAACTTTTATAAAAAAGTGGGTAACTTTTCTCTCAAATTATTGAAAACTGGCAACAATTCAGGATATTCAGCTTTCATAAAGTCCATTGCTCTTTCACATTCGTCACCTGAAAGTTCTGTTGTTTGAAACCTTGGGTCAAAAGAATATGCCACCAAATATTTTTCTGTTACGTAGTGCTATACCCGTATTGGTGTATACTATACTAAAATATAATACTATATATATATTATACCCATATAATATATTATACTATATTAACTATTATTTTATATTAATATTATATATATATATATATTATAATATTAATATATATATATATATATATATATAATATATATAATAAATATATATTAGTATATATATATATATATATATATATATATATATATATATAATATAGAATACGTATGTGTTGATCATGTGTGTGTTAATACTATTATATATATATATATATATATATATATATATATATATATATAATATATATATAATATATTATATATAATATATATATATTAAATAGGTATACACTATATTTATATTAAACCTATATATATTATATATATAATTATATAATATAATATATATATATAATATATATATTATAATAATATTACTATATATATATATAGTACTTATATATATATCATGATGCGAATTCCCTCGAATCCGGATTCCGGTATATGTCGAATGGCCCCCCTATTCCGGATTCGACTCTCGAATCCGGATTCGGATTCCGCGATTCGAATCCGAGGGTTGGTTATGGGCCCCGCACCTCCGTAGATTAATACCTCATGCAGCAGTACCTTTCCACACACACGTATTGCCCGGATTCGTATTCTAGTAATCCTAAATTGCTGTAGACTCGGATTCGGAATTTCGAATTCTAGAGCATTTGTACATCATACGTGATTGCGATTCGAGCTCCGTCCGTAAATCGCAGGATTCAATCCGAATTA
>JABUQX010067994.1:2500-10000 GCA_015478945.1 Trachelipus rathkii
CTAAAGCTAGGTGGTGAGAGTTCGTTTCCCACCCGACTGGCCTGTGATCGAATTTATTTGGGTCGATTTTTAAATATGACGTCACACGTAGTGTGATCTCACACACATTGAATAATGTTAGAGCTGTCAGTCGGTAGGTCAGGCAAGTATTAGCGCGCGCACGTCATATATTCACGCGGGCGGCGCAACCTGTGAACCACCGGGCGCTTGAGGAGAGGTCCCCCGCAAGGGGACCCCGGGGATGCACGGTAACTCCGGCATTAAGTACACTTGAAAAGTAATAAGTACACTTGGAAAGTACTTAATGAGTGACGTCATACGGTGATGACATCATAGGCTGGAATAAAGGGGGTAGGGGATGAACAAAGGGGGGTAGGGAAAAACGATCATGAAAGTGCAAAACCATATGGTTAGGCTTAAATACACTCACTCCCGTACATGGCGAATGTACATGAATAAAGGGTCCCCCTTGGGGGGACCCCCAGGGCAAAACGCCAGATCTGAAAAGAACCCAGGAACGTAGCTCCCGCAGGGTAGGTCCCTGGAAAATGCCTCAGGGAAAGATGCAGGGTCCCTGGAACGGTTCCAACATTCCTTTGCTTTTGAGGTCCCCAACTGGCGTGGATGCAGTGACTGACCACTCGCTGAAGCGCTCGCTTCTAATGCGTGCATTGCGCAAGCGGTACCGTGTAACAACTTGCTCACATAATTAATTGACTAAATAAAATTGTTTAAAAAACTAAAAATAAAAATAAAATAAAAAGTAAAGAATTAAAAATTTATTTACTTGATCCATTATAAATCCATAAACGATTACTCAATATAAATTTTTATATTCAATCATGTATACAGAGCCATTTTTCACTCATATAATATCTCAAGTAGAAAATATTTCCGCGTCCGCGTGGTCATAGTGCGCCTGCGGGCGCACGCGTCGGTTCCGCGCCGCGTCGCCGCGCTGCGCCGCACCGCGTTCGCGTGACCCAGACCCACGTCTGGATCCAGAAATCCAGTCTGGCTCCGACTCAGGCCCCAGAACCAGAGCATACGATGACTCATCTTCTTCTTCTTCTTCAGCTATCTATGTTTTGGGACCTTTGTACATATACCTCTTATCAAACAATCCTTCACTGTGATTGGTCGTAACCTAAATACAATTTATTCTTCTTCTCCCTCATTTTCTCAATCATTTATTTCAATGTGAAGATTTGATCCACACATCCTCTACCACTCCTAAATGCACCTTGTTCTTCACCAATCAGTCATTCAGTCACTCGACGCACTCTTTCGACCAAAATACCAGCATATATCTTCCCTACAACACTCAATAAACTAATTCCCCTATAATTCCTACAGTTCCCTTTATCTCTCTTACCCTTATATACATCCTATTCATTATTCTCAATCCTCGGAACTATACCCTCCATAAACGCTTTATTACACAACTTCCAAATCCAACCAATCACCATCTCGCCTCCGTTCTTGATCATTTCACCAGTAATTTCATCTATACCTGCAGATTTACCATTCTTCAACTTTCTCACTCTACCATTACCTTCTCCTTGCTAATGACCTCATCCCCAAAATACCTATTCTTTCTTGCACCATCAAACCCACACACATTCACTATCACCTCTTCATTACTGTTAATATTATACAGATTTTGAAGTGTTCTTTCCACACTCCTCATCCATTTCATCAGTTACAAAAACACCATCCTATTCATTTTTAAAAGCAAATATCTTTTTTTCTTTTTCTTAACCTTTATAACGTCCCCTTTCATCATCCTTATAAGTCCCCATTCATCCTCCTTCCAAACTGTTCATTTACCTCTTCTTTTTTCTTCCTACGTATGCACCTTTTAGTATTTCTTTTTTCCTCCTTATATAATTCCAAACATCTTTCTTTGAAACTTCATCATTGGCTTTTAGTACATTCAACCACGTTTTTTTTACTTTTAACCGCTTGCATCACCTCTTCATTCCACCACTCACTTTTAACATTCTTACTTCCTACTTTAGCACATCCACATACTTCCTTTGCACTGCTAACAACTGCTTCCTTCATTTGCTTCCAGATTTGTTCAGTTTCAACTTGTTTACATATAATTATTTTACTTATATATATATATATATATATATATATATATATATATATATATATATATATATATATATATATATATATATATATATATATATATATATATATATATATATATATATATATATATATATACCCATATATATATTCATATATATATACACACCCCATATATATATATATATATATATATATATATATATATATATAAATATATATAAAATATATATATATATATATATATATATATATATATATATATATATATATATATATATATATATATATATATATATATATATATATATATATATATATATATATATATATATATCCAGGAGGCAATAATAAAATTAGTATCGGAATGGTTGGTAATGCTATCTCAGAATTATTTACCTACGCTAAGATTGCCTTCTTTCATTGTTGTACGAAAAAAGAAGAATTAATTTTAATTTTAGGCACCGGTGTTGCCGGAAGCCCGCGGGGTAGTGCAACGTGCATTATTTGGCATGTATCCACCCAATATTCGTTAATTAAAAAAAAAAAAAAAAAAACAGTCATGGCGTCTACATTCACTCTACAAACTTTACGTAGATACATCAAATTTAAACTGAAATAAATTGCCTAAGCTTAATTTATTTTATAACTTTGGGTGTGAAACCCAAAAATATATATCAATTTCTTTTTACTTTTTGTTAATATTAATTAAATTATATTTGAAAATTCACCATTACAAAGAAAGTTTGTGTCTTTTTCTGTTTCATAAATTTAGGATCATAAAATGCATTTCCCAGTTTTACCAACTTTACAAAGCTTAAATTTTTTTGCCCACTGGTTTAATAAAGTATATATATATATATATATATATATATATATATATATATATATATATATATATATATATATATATATATATATATATATATATATATATATATATATATATATATATATATATATATATATATATATATATTATTTTCTTTTGTTCAATGCTTTATAATCAAAGATATTTACATTCCCGTATTTTGTTCAAGATTGATTAAATTTATTGTTTTAAAAAGTTATGAGCAAAAAGCTCTCCATATTTGTGATCTTCCTGGTTCGAAAACGTAACTTAAAAGCTGATTTGGGCTAAATTTGGGACTTGGTTTGGGTCTAGGTGGGACTACAGTTGATCAGGATAATAGGCCAAAGATCAAATCAGCCAGACGGATTATCGGACAGTGATTACGAGGACTGGGGATAGGAAATCTCAGGCCAACTTAGTATCCATTTCTAACAGGACAGATTACATTAGGAACCGACGTACGGAAACTTATAAATAAAGGAAGTATTATCCCGATATCATTTATTTATTTTGTAAACTAAACAAGGTTTGAATATTGAATTGTATATATTGTTGACATAAAAGGAAATGTATCTGTCGGTGTGGGGGAAATATTTGGCAGCCAGAAATATCAAATTTTAGAGAATTTTAAATAAATAATAATAAGTAAATAAAAAGGTTTTAATAGATAATTAGGAATTTAACAGGAATTTTAAAGGAAAAGGAGGAAGGGGCGGGGAGGGGAGGAGAAGGAGGAAAGAGGAGGAGAAGGAAAGAAGAAGATTGGGGAATAGATATAAACTAAAGTCTTTAACCTTTTATTGTTTTATATTATTTTAACGTATCTTGTTATTGTTATTGTGGGTTGGTGAGCGGGGTGGTAGCCCTAGGTGTTGGGAAGCACCTAAGGTGGGGGGTCCCGTAAAGCGTACAGCCTGATTGAGTTATATATAGAAGTAGGGAAAGATGGGGAGGAGAGTGGTAATTAGGATGGGGTGTATGAATGTGAGAGGGGTAAACGAGGATTTGAAGAGGGAGGAAGTGGGGTTGATGTTTGAGGAAAAAAGGTTGGATGTGTTAGGGATAACAGAAACTAAGTTGAAGGGAAAGAGGGAGTTGGATTTCGGAAAATACAAGGGTATGGTATCGGGGGTGAGCGAGAGAGTGAGGGCGAGGGAGGGGGTGGGAATAGTTATGAGGAAAGAGATGTGGGACAAGGTGAGATTGTGTAACCAGGTGAGTTCTAGGATAATGTGGGTAAAAGTGAAATTCGGGGGGGAAATGTGGGTTTTTATTTGTGCATATGCACCAGTGAATGGAGCGAGGGAGGGGGAGAGGGAAAGATTTTGGGGAGAGCTGAATGAGTGTTGGGAAAGTTTTGGGGTAAATGAAAAAATTTGTCTATTGGGAGATTTGAATGCAGGAGTGGGAAGGGAGGAGGTAGGAAGAATAATAGGACCTTTTGGGGTAGGGGAGAGGAATGATAATGGAGAAAGTCTGATAGAGTTATGTGTCGAAAGAAGAATGATAGTGGGGAATACTTGGTTCAAAAAAAATGATAATCATAAGTATACATGGAAGAGTGAGATAACGGGGGGGAAGGCGATACTAGATTATGTGTGTGTAAATGGGAAAGATAGAGGTAGATTATTAGATGTAAATGTGTTTAGAGGGGCGGGGAGGGGGATATCGGATCACTATTTGGTGATTGCCAGGATAAGGGTGGGAGGAGAGGTGACGGTGAGGGAAAGGGGAGAAAAGAGGAGAGTGGAAGTGATAAAGGTGGAAAAATTGGAGGAGATAGTATGTAAGAGGGAGTTTAGGAGAGGTATGGAGGACAGGTGGAGAAACGTGAGAGGGACGGGAATTGGGGAGGTGGAGGGGGAGTGGAAGAGATTTAGAGAGGCAGTATGTGAAGAGGCTAGAAGGGTATGTGGAGTAAAAAGGGTGGGTGCAAGCAGAAGGAAAGGGAGTGAATGGTGGAGTGAGGAGGTGAAGGAGGTGGTGAAAAGGAAAAAGGAGGCTTATGTGAAATGGTTGGGAAGTAGGGGAGAAGATAGCTGGGAGGAATATAGAAGGGTTAGAGTGGAAGCAAAGAGGGCGGTGGAGAGGGCGAAGAGAAGAGCAAAAGAGGAATGGTGTAGAAAAGTGACGGAAAATTTTGAATCGGGGAGTAAGATGTTCTGGAAAGAGGTTAATAAAAAAAGGGAGGAGGAAGAAGGGGCGGGGGGAGAGGGTGATGGGGAGGAATGGGGCTTGGAGAGGGGGAGGGGATGGGGGGAGGAAGGGGGGGGGGGAGTTTTTTTAGGGGAGTATTGAAGGAGGGGGGGGGGGTAGGGGAGGTAGATATGCAAGAGGTGAGGATGGGAAACGAAGTGGGGAGGGAGGGGGAGGATGAAATACAAATGGAGGAAATTATTAGGGCCGTGAATAAAGGAAAAAAAGGGAAGTCCGCAGGTCTGGATGGTGTGAGAATGGAAATGTTGCAGAAAGGAGGTATAGGGGTGGAGGAATGGCTGTATAGGTTATATAATATATGTTGGAGGAGTGGTGAGGTACCACAGGATTGGGAGGATGGTTGTTTG
Source organism: Trachelipus rathkii (assembly GCA_015478945.1). Taxonomy (NCBI): domain Eukaryota; kingdom Metazoa; phylum Arthropoda; class Malacostraca; order Isopoda; family Trachelipodidae; genus Trachelipus; species Trachelipus rathkii. Next base: position 8,018 of record JABUQX010067994.1, read on the forward strand.
GTTCCCCTGTATAAGGGGAAAGGGGATAGGATGGAATGTGGAAATTATAGAGGTATATGTCTTTTAAGTGTGGTAGGGAAAGTGTACGGAAGAATACTGGAAGAATACTGATTGAGAGAGTAAGAGGTTTAACGGAGGGGAGAATAGGGGAAGAACAAGGAGGATTTAGGGAGGGAAGAGGGTGTGTGGACCAAGTGTTCACACTAAAGATGCTTGTGGAGAAAAGTATTGAGAGGAAAGGGAAAGTGTATGGATGTTTTTTAGATTTAGAGAAAGCATATGATAGAGTGAATAGGGGTGAACTGTGGAGGGTGTTGGAGGAAAATGGGGTGGGGGGTAATTTAGGGAAAGGTATTTAGGGCCTTCTATAGGAATAGTAGAATGTGTGTGAGAGTGTTAGGAGGGGAGAGTGAGATGTTTGGGACGGTGTGTGGATTGAGGCAGGGGTGTGTAATGTCGCCGTGGCTATTCAATTTGTTTATGGAGAGTGTTTGCAGAGGAATGGTGGGGGAGGGGAGGGGGGTGGAATTGATGAATGGGAATGATAGAAGGGAAGTGAACATGATACTGTTTGCGACGATACTGCCCTAGTGGCGAAGAACGCGGAAGGGCTGAAGTATTTGGTGAGGGAGTTTGAGAGAGTGTGTGGACAAAAGGGGCTTAAAATAAATCCAGGTAAGAGTAAAGTGGTAGTGTTTGAGGAGGAGGAAAGTGAGGAGGGGGAGGGGTTAGAGGTTAGAGTAGGGGGTGTAGTATTGGAAGAAGTAAAGATTTTTAGATATTTAGGGATGGATTTGGGTAAGGGGGAGGGATGAAGGAGGAGATAGAACATAGAATAGGTGAAGGAATGAGGGCTTTGAGTGGTCTGAGAGAAATATGGAAAGGGGGGGATCTATCACAGAAAGTTAAGATAAGTATGTTTGAAAAAATCTGTGTACCAGCGGTGTTGTATGGGTGTGAAACGTGGGGGTTGAATGCTAGGTCCAGGAAAAAGTTGGAAGTATTTGAGATGAAGGGGTTGAGAGCGGTTTGTGGGGTTAGCAGAAGGGAGAGGATTAGGAATAGGGTGGTGAGGGAGAGATGTGATTGGAGGAATGGTTTGGTGGGAAGAGCGGAGAAAGGAATGTTAAGATGGTATGGGCATTTAGTGAGAATGGAGGAGCAGAGAGTGGTTAGAAGAGTTTGGGAGGCGGAGGGGATAGGAAGGAGAGGAAGGGGGAGACCAAGAAGGAGGTGGATGGATGGAATAAAGGAGATGATGGAGGAGGGAGGGATGGGGGAGGAAGAGGGTAGGGTGTTGGCGAGGGATAGAGGGGGGTGGAGGAGGTGGGTGAGGGCGAGATGAAGGAAATAGGGAATCGGCACGTACCACTACCCCGCTTATGCGGGAATAAGTGCTAGTAAAATAATAATAATAATAATAATATATATATAATATATATATATATATATATATATATATATATATATATATATATATATATATATATATATATATATATATATATATATATATATATATATATATATTTATATATATGGGCATAGGCCGGGGGTCACTTGCCACCCCCTAAATCTTGGAGAAATAAAAAACGGAACCTTATATGTTTGCCAGACGACGGCGTTTTTAAGGGTTTATTAGTAGAAAAACTGAAAAGATACATCAATCGATAGATACTGAAGGAGTAATTACTAATTACTAACGTATTATAAACATACATTTTTTTAATAGTTTTAATGTGTTTTCGTTTTCATATTGGCTTGAAGTCAACTAGCTGTGTGCTTTTATACAGCTAGCTTCTTCAGACAGTATTCTCCGCTGGAACTCTCAGTATGTCGATAGCATTTGGCGGCTGATAAAGCTGCTATAATATATATATATATATATATATATATATATATATATATATATATATATATATATATATATATATATATATATATATATATATATATATATATATAAATATATATATATATATA
>JABUQX010067994.1:15000-17846 GCA_015478945.1 Trachelipus rathkii
TTCACGCACATTGTATATAGGAGTTTATATATTAGTATATAAGGGGTATTAGGTGATATAGTATATAGTATGGGGTGTGATATTTAATTAGTATATATGAGGTAGTATGTATATTATAGTTATAATATAAATAAAGTAATATATATTCTATATATATTATATTTATTATACTATTATATAGGGGGGGGATCGTGGTAGTAGGTAAATATTATGAGTGAGCCCCTACTATTCATATATACGATATTCACTAAGTATCCTATATATATTAGTGGATCAGAGATAGTGAGCGGTAACGAGGAGATATGAGTGATATAGAGTAAGGGAGGGGTATAGAGCAGTCGGAGATAAGGGATATAGAGGCCTTATAGGCCGGTGAATGATGGTGCGTCAGTATTGTGCATGCTCATTATAATATGAATATTAAGATATAATCAATATTATAAAAATTCATTACATATAATAATAATCTATTTAAACATAAAATTAATTAAATAATATTAAATAAAATAATAATATATATTAAATATAAAATATATTAATATAGATATAAAAATATAAAATATAATATTTCTTATAGTATTACAAAAGAAGAAATTAAATAAATAAAATTAAAAATTAATCAAAAAGAGTATAATAAATATAATAAAATATAAAAATTTATATATAATATAATATATTTATATATTTATAAATAATATAAATATATAATTTAATTATAAAAAATAAATAATATATAAAATAAATATATAATACTATAATAAATAATATATAATATAATAAAAACATAATCTAATAGATAATATAATAAATTATAATAGTTATAATTAAATAATAAATAAAAATATATTTATACATCTATTTATCCTATACCTTCACTTATTCCATGGGGAATAGTGGGAAAGATAGGGTACGTATACATAATGTGCGTTTCCAAAAGTAGGATAATAGATTGATAGTATTAATAGAACCATTTAGACAGTAAGATCAAGAATTAAGTAAAATTTTATACACCAACCCTACATAATTGCGTATCCTATAATGCTTCAGATGCTCCCGTTCCCAAATAACTCCTTTGTTACTAAGTATTGAGATCTTTTTATCGTTGCAGTATAATTTTTATCAAAAAAAAAAATAATATAAAAAAAAACACACACTTTTTTTTTTAAAAAAAAACTTATTTATATATAATAATTTATAAATATAATATATTAATTATATATATTATCAAGAAATTTTTTTAATGGTGCATGCAAATCAATAAGTAAGTAGTTATTTATTTTTCTAATTTTGATTCTTAAATATTTTAAATTTAATGAAAATTTTACCTTAATTTTATTACAGAGAAACAATGACTTTTAAAGTCTAATTACTCATAAAATATGATATTGAATATCATTAATAATAATTTCCAAATATAATAATAAATAATATATAAAATAATTATTCAATAAATAATATATAATAATAAAATCTAATATTCACTAAATGATAATGATATGATAATGATAATGTAAAGGAATAATGATAATGTATAAATGATTAATTGGAATAATAGTGTGATAAGGATAAGAATATAATACTGGTAATAAATATAAGATAAAACCAATAATATAAAAATAATCAGTAAATAATAAATAATAATAATAAAATAAATAATTAATAATAATAAATAATAATAATAATGCATAAATAAAGTGCCAATATATATAATAATAATAAATAAAATAATAGATAAAATAATATAAATAATATAAGAACCGATATCTGAAAACTAGTTATAAACACTGAGAGAGATTTACAGAGCTGTTTTCGAAGTATAAAGTATGATGGGCCCGTATGGTTGGATTTTTGGAACATGGGTGGGGTGAGGTTTTCTTTGTAAATTCCTACTACTTTCTAACTCCTACAAGATTTCCACTAATCTCACTTGCTATATTACCATATCCCTATAAATAGCTTAATTAAATAATGTATAATAATAATAATAATAATAATGATAATAAAATAAATAATATAAAAAGAATAATAGATAATAATGAAAATAATTAAAATAATAATAATCATAAAAATAATAATAATATAAATAATAATAAATAATATTAGAAAATAAATATAAATCAATAAAAATTTAATAAATAATAATATAAATAATAATAATATAAAATAAATAATAATATAATAATACAATAAAATAAATAGTAATTGAATAATGAATTACATGAATATGAACATGATAATTGAATAAATGATAATGATAATGATAATGATAATGATAATGATAATAGATGAATGATAATGATAATGATAATAAATAATAATAAATATAATATAATAATATAATAATATAATAAATAATAATATAATGATAATAATAATAAAATAAAATAATAATATATAATAATCATAATAATCTAAAGAGTACATAATAATACTAATAATATATTAATAATAATAATATCATAAATAATAATAACTATAAATAATAATAATAATAATATAAATAATAAATAAATGAATAATAAAAATAATAATAAAATTGAATTATGATAATATATTAATAATTAATAATAATAACTATAATATAATATATATATAATATATAATAATATATTAATATATAATAATATATATAATAATAAATATAAATAATTATTAATCAATAATAATAATAATATATGGCTTTTCTTCTCAGAGGCTAGATAGTTAGAACTATGTACCCATAAAATGACTAATTTTGCATTGTAATTTGCCAGACAAGTCAATCATAATTAAGAGGGAGGGGGTTAATTGTTTTGGGGAAATTTTGGTGGTCGGGTTTGATTTGGGGGATTAGATAAGGAGTGAGT